>JAPMOR010041391.1:0-13116 GCA_026543865.1 Argiope aurantia | reverse complement strand
TTCTTTGCATAGCTTTAACTTTTTCTTTAGCAGAAATAAGGGAAAATGTCCTTTGAGAAATTGTAAGTCTTTGTCGATGCGAATAATAGTAACCAGTAATTTACTGGAGATCATTGGCAGATAGATCCGTTAATAAAAATTCGAATTATTCATCATTTATTGAAAATGTGAACTATTTACTTAAATATAAATGTTTAGAAATTTGCTGATTTTGTGAAGTGAGTGCAATATGCATAATAACAAAATTCTTCAGATACTAAAATATCTATTATTTTCTATAAAGTAAATAATATTTCCGAATTTCTCAATCATTTATTATATTTATTACAAAATATTCTTTTCTGTGGAAAGACTGTATATCAGTTAATAGTTATACTTTGTACAGAAATATAAGAAATATTATGGTCTAAATTATGTAAATAATCAACTTATTCAAGTTCTGTTATTATTACAACATCATTTATCTTTTAATCTAAATTTAATAGCTTTTATATTTTCTAGATATTAGCTGTTTACGTATCTCTAGTTAAAATGTTTTATCCGTCAACATAAACACTTACGAAGAAATCCGGAAGAATCACTTGGAGAGTGTATATTTTCTGAATAAATGGCGTTTTGTTAAAATAAACAACTATTTCAGAGAATGTTTTAGATTTTTGTCAAGATGGATATATATACATTTCTCTATAGGTTTTCCCGCTACTAAATACTCTGGTTGAAACTTGCGCGTGCAGTTTGAAACATTTTAAGTGCTTTATAAAGTACCGAGAAATTTTCCATTTCGCTCTTGAGAGGTAATTTAAATGTTTCCTAAATTATTTAGAGTATTTTACTGAGTATCTGTTTCAGTCTACTCCAAGCCTTCGTTGAAGCTGATGCAAAGGGAAGATATTTTAAATGATTCTAAAATGAGAGAGGGGTCGAATGGCATTCTCGGTGCATTTCTAAAGTGTCTCATCGTAAAGTTACATTCTACATTGAGAGAGAGGAGAAGGATGAAAAATTAAATTAAAAGTTAGTTATATTTTTCCATATACCACATTTTATCTCTTTGTTTGCCATAGTATCTCAATGCCGATTCTGGCATTTCTGAACAAAATGTAAGCAATAGGAAATGGTTAATGAAACACTTTTAGGCATTCTTTATCCCCTTATACATATACATAATTATTATTATATGTTTAATTCTTAAAAAAGATGCACCTTTATAAGATATTTATATAAAATTTATATCAATATTTGACGAAACCTTCTTCCTGTAGATGACGTGAAACCCATATAAGAACGTCATCATTTCCGGCAAGAAACTGAAAATAAACTGAAAATGAAAAAATGAATAATCCAGTACCACTCGATTTCAAAAAGTTTATTTCATATAAAAACTCATGACTTCTAGATCTGCCATCAGTGTCTACATGTCCGCCACTAACTTACAGTTTACCAACAGAAAGCACAAAAAATCCACTTCATAAAACAGTTTCTATTAGAAAAAATCATGGCAGATTTTTCCCAATTCCAACAACTGCACAGATTTCTTCAATTTTCATTTGAAATGAAAGCGTATGATTCCTAGGTCATCATCACAGGTCCTTTATTACACCGTCTTCCATTTTTGCGAGTTATAGGGCAATAAAACTTGCTGAGAGTCCAATTTTGTACAACTAGACCAATTTCGTCAATATCCTTCGGAAATTTGGAAAAATTTAATTATCAGCGGCAAAATTAATATTTTCGAGGTTATTCCTCTATGCAATCCAAAATATTATTTTTTTATATGATATAATTCATCAGAACTGGCTTACTTGACAAAACCAATGCGTTTAATATGGCTGGCGAAGAATGAAATGTTCATTAGGGGTAAAAAATAGCGATGTTAAACATGTTGACCATCTTATTATCCCCCCTATTCGAGTGATAACAAAAGTTCTGACTCACTGTTATATTTGATGCGTGTAGAACACTATTATGTCTAGTTTATATTGCCATATTTTAGCATGTTGTTCACTGTGAATCATCTGTGATTCACATCTATTTTCTAATTGAATATCCACTTCTCTACTACAATTAAGAAACAGAAAAGAAGTAAGTATCTTATTAGATTGTGATACGAATAGCAGCCATAATTAAAGTGTTTATGAGGGACTTGTCAAAATATTGCAGTTTTAAATTTTGTTTATAAATATATTTCTTTCTAGTAATTTTTATCGCCACATTCATCTTTTTACATCTATCTGAGATATGAATAATTTTTTTTAATTTTTTAGTTATAACACCAAATCGCAATGAATTTTAATTCAAATAATGTTTTTTTCCCTCCTATTTTCGCTGAATTTCTTTCTGTACCAAATTCATGTCCACCATATTTCTTTTTATTATTGAATGGATACTTTGAAACTTTTGATAAATTAATAAAGATTTAATTGAATAAATTAGATGCTAACATGTCCACAAACATTTTAGATACATTAACTTGTTAGATGCATGTTAAACTATCTAACATGTCCACAAACTTTGTAAAACCTGATACTGTTGATTTAGGGTGTGACCTTTAAGACAAAACTTTGAATGATGAAATTTTTGTACAGGTTGTAAATTTTTCATGCAAAATTTCGAGCCAATAGCAAGAAAGGAAATATCAAGGGGTGCAACTTTATCCTAAGAAATATGTATACGAAACAACAAATTATCATTCTCCATTTTATAGTAATAAGTAAATGAAAAAAAAGGCCATGTCATCTTAACAATCTAAGGAAATTATAAAAATTAAGAAAAAGACAGTCATATTGGAATATTGCAGGTATCAAAGGAAATCTTCGGAAATAAATAAGAAAATTATACAGAAATAAGATTCTCTCAGCAAAATTTGCGAAAAATTTAATAGAATTAATGAAATTGAAAAAAACGACGAACATTTAATAAATTCGTCATCTCTAAAGGGTGAATTTATGAATTTATTACTAATTTAAGAAGACAGAAGATGTAATATTAAAAAAGACAAACTAAGATGCATCAAATAATTGTATACAACTAAAATGAGAATCTCATCAAAAAAAATCTTAGAAACTCTAAAATCCCCAAGTAAAAGAAAGGAGGAGAATTCTCTTGGAGTTATAGTCTTTTAAAAGGTAATAACTTCACAGATAATAAGGAGAAACTGTTGTTTTTTTCGGTCCGCCATCATTTGAAAACTTCTTTCAAAACTTTCAAATTGCCTTAATTGGAATCGTTTTAATTTCAAAAAATTTATTAAAGCCCTATAATGTCTTAAATGGGCAAAATTTCTATATTTTTCTAAAAATTAAATTAAATCAGGCTTGTATAGGCTTTCGATGTGGCAACAGGGTTTTCAAAACAGAAGAATGTGAAAATAATAATTAAAAAAATGCTTTGATTATGAACACATTCTAGTCCCGAAGTCAGATTCAATATCACTTATTCGTCATTAAGAGAGAGTGTATAAAAATCATTCATCCGGAGATAAAAATTCTAAAATAAGAAAGAAAGGAAATAGATTCAGAGAATCGGAATTAACTTGGATCAATGACAAAAATAAACTGCCAACCTTCAATATTAAAAAAATTATTATAATATGACATCAATTAATGACCATATATCTTCAACTCAAACATAAAAGCTTTCCAATTTCTAACAAAAATTATTTTCTTGGATATATATGATCTTGCTAGATACTTTTCTTTAAATATTAATATCAAAATTTAACCAGTTGAGTGATTCTTTCTTCAAAGTGAATATTCTTCGTATAACATTATTCTCATCCTTTGTTTTCCATACGAAAATATAAAAAAAATAACGTTGGATAATCTGAAAATGCTTTTAATAAAGTATTCTTTAGATTTTTTTTTAATTTGAGGCAGAATCAAATATTTGGGTATAGAAAGCCATCAAACAACAATAAAATTTAATTAGCGATAAAATTGACTATCATAATTTAATAATTATCAATGATATTGACTTAAACCTACTTCCCAAGTAATTTATGTCTTATAATTTCGATAAATATTGATTTTGAAAAATCTATTCATTGGGAGATCGATTATATCATTCATTTTATGATTGATAATATATTATTAACATTATAAAATTTTAAAATTATCAAACAATAAAAACAAAAAAAATAGAAAATTTTTAAAATTTCCCATAATAGATTTAACCCAACAAACATGATACTTTAATTAATATAGTTCAAAATTACTCAAATAAATACTGTAGGGTTTAAATGAATAATCTTAAAAAATCAAGGAAAAAATTTGAATTTTTGTTTTGAAAATAGAAAAATATTAAAACTGGAAGGTGAAAATATTATCTGCTGGAGCACTGAACTTATATTTATGAGAAATAAAGTCAGAACTCTTCGAAGAAGGATTTAACCAATTTATAAGCAAAAAAAAAACTCTACTCTTTAGGAGTAGTCTCACCTAAAGTTTTTCGCATACTCTCTAATAAATGTGTTATCCCAGAATGCATCCCATGACATTGGTGTGAATTTAAATCTTTTACATAATTATTGTGTTATCCTTGGCGAATTCTTTAGCAGTTAATGGTAAAAAATGCAAATTATGAAAAAAATGAAAGATTATAAAATTATAAAAACTTTTCGGGATTATAGAGAATTGAAATTCTATTTAGACGTCTTTTTTGCAATTGATTGAAACAAATATTTGACATAGAGCTGCATTTATAGTTAGAAAAACCCATAAAGATAATTCTATAATCCCAAATATCATACATGTAAGTCATTACGCTTTTGAGTTATCACGTTAAAATTTTTCTGAATGTACAGACCGACAGATGGTCAACTCGTTGGATTTGGGCCACAATTTGTTAGATGTCTGTAATATTTATGTTAATTATATGTACCTTAGTTTATCTATTTAGCTCTCTTCGTTTTGGTTCAATCAGCCGGGCCTACATACTTCCAAATTTAATATTCCGGATTAACAAAATCCTTCCAAATTAACAAAATCCGGATTTTGTTCCAAATTTAATAGAAATCTACAACATTTTTCTAAAGACCTGTGTTTTTCGAACTGGAGGAGAACTACGATTTGGAGATTTATCAAATTCTAAATATCAAGTTCCATTTTTTTTTTTTTTTGACGATTACACTTCATATACTAGTAAGTATTAATGGAAATTGACTTTAGAAAAGGACCAAGCAAAACAAAATTTGCAATAATTTCATCTTAACACGTTTGGGATTCACATTTATATCACTTCACATCTAATTAGATGACCCCCTACTCTATAAGAGAGAGTAAACAAGGGTCATCTAATTAGATAGATGAACTGAGTTACAGATGTAAATCCTGGTTGCAAATAATAACCTTAGAATTCTCTCAAATGATATTGTGAAATAGAACAATTTATTATCATTTTATAGAATGATTGGCAACCATGTTGTGATTTTTGAAGAAATGCGATAGTTTCTTAAAGATGATAATCATTTTACAACTTAATTGAAGCAAAATTTATAAAGGATTCTAAAATCCATTTTCCTTTTAGGGTTGGCTAAATTCAGATTAAAATGAATACTCAGAATATCTATTTTTCTCCTTCATCACACAAAAATTTAAACTCACAATTTTGGAAACTGACATTAATAAAATCCCAGATCCATATCGTATCAGAATGGGGAAGGCGAGTCATTTTAAATCCCGCCTGGTTCTATAGTAACTTAAGTGAATGCCTTAATAACATAATTTTTCCCACATATTCGAAAATGGCCTTAGAATTAAAAGCAGGGAAAGACTAAGGGGAATCAACTTTGTATAGACTTGACTTATGGTATAAGATATTCAACAAAACTATCAATAACAGCGTAAGAAGGATAAAGTACCTTCTAAGCAGTCTGGCTTTTGACGGAGGAAAAATATTCTTCTAGCATTAGAATGCATGTATAATTTCAATTATTTGACTACAGAAGATTCTGAGCAGCTCATTCATTTCTGATAGTTGACATGCGCGAAACAGTTGTAGGCTGTTCCCTCCTCAAAAAATTCCAAAACAAATTCATGATGTTTGTAAGCTACATTGTAATGCTATATACTTCTGTTTTGTTCGAAATTAAGAAATATAAATCTGTAAGATATGATCCCAGAAATATTTTGAAGGTTATTTAAGTAATGAGAATTTATACAGACGATATTACAAGAATCATCTATCCTGTGAGAGTGAAAGGCAATCTTCGGTCATTCAAAAAAACATGTAGACTGATTATTATGATAGCTGATGAAGGAACCCATGGAAAAATTCCCCTAAATAAAGTTACTAAAAACAATAAATTTCGAAACCTATGATAACTTTGAAGACTCTCTGGACAGTGATGGATGCAACATTGAACTCATAGATTATTCAAATTAAAAATATTTTGCCCTATACATTGATAAAAAGATCACAAGGTAGACTTCAACTTTAGGAAACTGCACTTTGCCTGAATTTAATTTTTTGAAAACTTTCTAGGAGATACCTAAATGATAAGAGATGCATTAATTATACATAAAAATTGTAGAAAAGTTTTGAGGACATGGAAATAGAGATGTCCGCATTAGTTTATTAAGTTTTTATGTAAAGATACACAATGTAAAAATTAGATAAATATAATTAGAATTTTTGAGAATATTCTTATTTAAATCTTTTTTAATTATTAACACTTCCTATAGGTTGGTTGTTTCTGTAGGATGGGAATAGAAATTACGTTCTTGAGAAATTATGATTATCTCAAGAAAATAAACTGTGGATTACTTTATAAAAAAAATGAAGCAAGTAAAATCTTGCAAAATGATGATGTTAATGGGGTTTTTTTTCTCTTTCTTTTTCTAATTTAGGTTATCTTTTTTCAGTTAAAGATTCACAACATCAGTTACGAAAAATATTTTTCCGTTGATTAACGTGTAAACTCAATGTTAAAACCGATAAAGTTTCGATTCCCGAATTTATTTATTTATTATGTTCCAACTCAATAGTTAAATTACTTGCAAGTCAATGATCGAATAAGTAATAAAATAGATTTATTTGGCATTAAAAAGTACTTTAACAGACGAATGATCAGTTATCCATTGTACAGCAAATATATAGCTTCTACAATGTTTGTTAATCAATGTGTCCTGAAATGTTTCGTATAAGCTACATAGGTACAAAGACGAGGGCATTTTTACAATAGAACATGAGATCCAAAATGCAAAAGCAGTTCTTGAAAATAGTATTTTTCCATTCAATTAGACAAAAGAAAAAATATAACCAGATAAAGAATGCAACACAACTTCAATATAATAAAAATTTAAATTAACTTAACAATACTATTGAATAAATAACAATATTACAAATTGGACACCATCACAGATAGAAGGGAAATCAGACTGAATACCGTTAAACAAGCATATGGAGTACTTAGAATAAATAATTGAAAGTACAGCCACATGGTATGCATGTTGCTAAATATGTAATAGCGTTGTTGAACTGTTTTATATTTGCGCTCTTTTGAAATTTTATTATGCACTTTGCATTGTGTATCCTCTTATTTTACTCAATTCGCTGTCAAAGAATCCCCATTAATAGTCGCCTTTTACTTCGGTGTCTCATGCCTGCGGTGTATTCCAAAAAGTCGTGTCTGAATGAGCCGGAATCAGAATGTATTTTGTAGGAAAATGCGGACGCTTTGTTAAATGTGTTGCTTGCATTTAAAAATTAAAATTGTCTTTCGATTTCAGTATTCGGTGAATATTGATAAAATAGACCGATTTTTGAGTTCGGCAAATTCTTAAATGTGGACAATGAAAACGTTCAACTTTTATATGTAATAGTTTTGAAATTTCAGAAAAGGCGTGAGTGTTGAAATTGCACAAAATATAATTCTGCTATTTATTTAGGTAGTGCTCCTTCTCTGCGGAAAAAATGATTTGGTAAATTTCGGAATGATGATTTACACCGAAAGATCAATCAAGACAGCAACGACAATCTAACGTTGATGATGGTATTGTGGGCGCTTAGAGGAAACAAAATCTGTAATAACAACATAGAAAATCCCTAAGAAGCTGAACATTGATGATTCAACTACGTTTCGCTTTTAAAAAAAAACACCTGGAAAATCTTCCAAGCCTTTTCACCTTCATTTCATTATAAGCTTTTACTGTAAAAAAGCGACCACCTCATATATATAATATGAATTTCCTGATTTTAGAACTAACTATTAGATATTACTTGAACGCCTGCAGCTCAGTTTTCAATACAGTCATTTAAAATAATATTCATCTAAGTACAATACTGAGCAATACTGAACAAGAATATTGACTTTCTAAAATGCAAAGAAAACAAATAATAAGTATTTTAATAGGAAAAGTCAATTAGCATACGGAAATCAGTATAAATGTTTCAAAAATAATATTTAGTATGAAAGAAGATTAAGCATATTAAAATTCAGAAAATATTTCTATTTACTTGATATGAATTTTTCTTTTAAAGAATTAATACTTTGAAAGTACTTCTGTAAATGATAGAGACAATCTTTTTAATATTTTAACTGCCATTCTTAAAAGTAAATTTTGAAAAATGATGAATTTAATCTTCCATTTAAATGAGCTCAACTTTCCATTTCCATTTCCTCCTTTTTTTAATGATGCGAGCTTTGTTTAATAAGATGTATTTAATACAACAAATAATATTAAAGTATAATCGCTTTTTAAAGATTATATTTCAGGAAATCGGCTTTGAACAAAATCTGAAAAACAGAAAAATTGATTTTATCCTTGAGTAAACTCAGGGGAGACATTTAGATATTTTAAATTAAGCTTCAACGAACTGTGATGATGCATGGTACGCGAATTCAAAAAACAATTTTCGTTGAAATAAAGGAAAGCATTTATAAGCGTTTTATGTATTTGAAAACTAATGAAAGGAAAAGAAGAAAAGTTATCAAACAAAACGCTTTTCCATAAAATCCATTTCAGTATGTAAATTATTCTTAAGATACAATAAAATTGAACGAAAAAATTAAAGTATATATTACGTATATATTTTAAAATGTATCTACGTATTTGACAAAATGATATAGATCTAATTTTGAGAAAATATTTATCTCTGATTTAAATATTTATTTAAGTTCTCTTATGATTTAGAACAGTTCATGTAAACGATTTTAATGTTCTTTTTGGCTTGGAATTGAAAAATTCTGAAATTTTTGATGCCCATTGTAGAAAATTTATTTTATATTAAACTTTAAAATTTTCTTTTAAATTAAATTAGTAATTCAGAAAACAAAATTAAGTCAAGCACTTGAACTATATTTTTATTATATTATATTATTATTATACTATTAATATATTTAGTTCGGTATCATCAATCTTACAGTAATAGATTTTAATTTCCAGGAGTTTGTTTTCAATTTTGCTTTTTTTTTTTGCATTGTCAATAAAATGTGTATTATAAAATAAAAACATTTCAACATTCAAGCATTTTATTATATTTTTATTTAAATCTGAATGATAAAGTTTGATAAAAAAACTGATCCTTGATAAAATTTAATTAAATCAGATTTAATTTAAAAGTTTTCAAAAATTAAAAAATTGCAGATTTTAAAAAGAATACTTACAAATCAAAAAATGCTGTTTATAATATATTTACTATCATCTTAAAAAGTGCTTTCACTGAATTATTTTCTTAAATTTTGAATTATGTTTAATTCAACAGTACTAAATATGAACAATGTTAAATTACATAAATGAAATCAGCCTTATTTTAAAAATTGTTTTTATACATGATCAACGTTAAAGCTGTGTGGATATTAAATTGTCAGATCACATAAATATGATTACAAATTGCAAAGACAATTATTAAAGATCTTTTCAGTTGAAATTCAGACTTTTATCAAAAATAATTAGACAAAAAATGTATTTTATCTACTGTGTTCCCTTGTGTTCGTTAATACATAAATTAATTTATTAATCAATTACTTTTAGAAATAAATAAATTTCGGTAAATTTATTTTAACTAATGTTCAAAGCTTCATGTCTGTGATAACTCTAAAATAAAATTAATCCGGGTTTTTTTAAAATTTACTTAAAAACATTATTGAAAACTCAATAGGAAACTATTTTAAGAAGCATTTTATATACATTAAAAATTTTTAAAACGTACAGCGTTATTAAAATTAAAATGACCCTGTTTTCTAAACCCGTTCTACCTATTGGAGTTTCATGAAACTTGGATGTCACATGAACTATGAGAAAAAGATTCCCATAGTTTAAGAAATTAAAAAATAGCTCAAATTTTGAACACTAAGAGGAGTTGTGGCACCTAAAGAAGTGCAAAAAATCTGCCAGAATAATTAAAATTTATTCAGTTGCAGACTGTAATTCCAATATTCTGATATTTAATCGACATTGGTTTTGAAAGAGAAACTGAAATCAATGCACAAAATCAATCCTAATGAGTAATGAATTTATAAATTAACATATAAATCAATATATAAAACACATGAAGTTTTGTATTAGATATAAATTAAATAAAAAAACATTTCTAAACAATGTTAATGAATGTAACAAAGAAATAAATTTGAACAAATCAAGTTAGATCAATAATAATGATATTCTATAATAGTAATAGTATGTTAAAAAATATAGGATGGCGTTGTATTAAATACAGTAAAATGGAAAGAAGATAAATTGATTCATTAAATTCATTTAAAAACATTTCTTACGTGATATCCTTGTATAGGCTGTGAAATATTCGTGGTGGTAAATCCACCAACATTGTGCATTCCATTCGTACTCGCATTAATTTTTTGACAATTATATTACAAAATAAAAGTTTATCTCTATTCATATATTATACAGGAAATATATCAATAAGTAAACATAAAATTTCAAAATAGTGTCCCTTTGACCTTAAAATTTGATTAATGGACGAATATAAAGTTATAGAAACCTTCTTAGGAATTTGACGTTCGTATTGACAACTGACTTGCTAAACAAACTGAGAATAAATAAATGGAATCCGAAAGGTTTAGGCACAAGAGTAAAAATGTACTACCTTCAAAGAGAGCATAGCCTGAGGCTATACATGATAAGGTTAAAATAAAAAAATTTGGCTTATCAGATGCGTCGATAAGTCAATATTCTAAACAATTTTTCTTTTGCAGCAAAATGACTTTTAAGACTATTCCTCATTCTGCATTTGAATAACTTACCTACATTCTGTATGAAAAAAACTTGTGTTTTACTAAATGTACCAATTTTATTAAGCATTATTTATGAATTTAAAAACTGACACTCAAGGCTCTTTTTTTAACTTTATATCTGGAGCAAAAATAAAAAGAGGATATTTCCACGTCAAAAAATAATACTTTATAAAATAATGATTATAGAAATAAATATTTTACAGTATTCTGCGATCACGTTGAATTTTTGTAGAATCGATGATCAGCGAAGCTATGTGCACTGAAATAAAATAGTTGGTTTAATTTCAACTAAATGTTTCGTCAAAAACAGCAGCTTCAAACTGCCTACCACAAATAAAGAGATTTCAATATAGACTCTATTACTAAAAATGAAGATATTCATCATTAAATTCTTAGTAGCATGTGTGTTTTCTTAAAATTTTTGATAAAGAAATATCTGGAGTTTTCATAAAATAGCCAAAGAAATTGAAGGGGTATCTTGTATTTACTTGATTATAACTCTGAGAGTAGCTAAGTAAAGGAATATCAACAATACATATGCGAAATAAAATCTAATAAGAATCGTGGGCGGAAATAGGGCTGACATTCGATAGGTGATATAAATGTGTACTCTTTGATACATTTTTTATCTACTTCCAAGCATGGTTTTGCAACTATTGAGAATAAAGTGTAATGATATGTTAAATTTTATTAACAGTCTTATTTTTTATCATAATTAAGTTATTTTTTTCCTCTACTAACTTTTAAATTATTTGAAATTTCTGTATTTCTAAATTTTACATCTAAAATACAGATGAATCAACAAAAAACAGTTAGCGGGTAAGATTTTCTTTTAAATAATGTTTATGAAATTATAAATGCGTGGAAATAAAAAATGATACGATAATTATGAATTATGAATTTATTTGTATTTTCAGATTAGGAAAATCTAATTATTTTCAAACAGTTTGATAGTTTTATATGTAATGCTGCCTTGTTTGTTTTATGAAATCATTTATAAAGTTTTTTATACATAAGAAATAATTCAACTTCAGGTGAAAAACAACCCTGCTTTGATAACCTTCACATGACGATAATCTATCTCTATTATAAGAAAGCATCTTGCAAACAAACCTCTTTTAATCCAAAATACGTTAAATTAAAATATTTTATGCGTCTGTAAACACTGGTGTTTGTATTAGGCTTCCGCGAAATTCCTAGTTTTTCTTTTAATACGAAAACAAAGCGATAATTTTTAAGGATAAAATTAAGGAAGTGTTTAACTTATTTTATGAAGTTCTTTTGAAATGTTTAGACATCGACTTTTTTTTAAACATTTTTAAATTCTTAAACCTACTTATTAACACAAAATTTTGTTTAAAAATAAGGTACACTATTTTCGTCATGTTACCTAAAAAGAACTTCTTGTATTTCGAATTTTCATGGCAGTTACTTTGAACCACCTGGATCCAAAAAAAAGTCTAAATCCTTTCTCTACTCCTGAATTCGTTCAAAGATTAATTTTCAATGCTGGAAAATCTAGTTGTATATTGTTTATATATTTATTTTCTCCTTCATTTATAAACGACTAGGAAATAGTAAATTAGTGCTCAAAATGTTTGAAACAGAACGCTCCCGAGCAATTCTCATATACTTATTTTTCCTATTCTGTTTCTCTGTCTGTATAAATACTGCTAAATACAGTTTTATATTCCTGTGCCCTTATAAGCGAAAGCAAATCTCAAAACTTTAAACAATAAGTAGACAATTTTTTTTTTTTTTTTGCAGACCTCTATATTGTTCGAATATTTTTTTTTTTTAATTTCGTAAGATGGAGTAATGATTTATTTATTTATTATTATTTTTTTATTTATTTATATATTTTGAGTTTTGTCAAATATTTCTTTCTTTTTAAAATTTTGAGGAATTTTTTGTTCATATTTTAA
>JAPMOR010041384.1:48916-61489 GCA_026543865.1 Argiope aurantia | reverse complement strand
CTGGTAAAGCTAGTGTGTGGCATGCTTATCTTGAATGGTTTAAAAATTTGCTGTTTGGGTAGAAATAGCCCTATACTTAATTGATATTTTCCAGCGAATTTTTGTTTTAGAAAAGATTTGGCACAAGGACAATTATAAAAGTGATTAAGAGATCTCTGTTTAAGATTTCGCTGTCATGAGGGAATTTATTCATGCAGTGTATGACATTCACCCATCTATTTAATTTGATTACACCATTTCTCTCTCTCTTAACTGTAGAAGAGAAAGGGACATCTAATTAGTTAGATAGTTCAATATTATAAGGGGTGTCGGAACCCCCAAATCTTCAAAAAAACGTGATTTGAGATTTTTGGATTTTTAAAATCTCTAGTTTTTCTTCTTTCTAAAAATATATTACTTTAATCTCTACGATAATTAAAAGCGTGAAAAATCTAAGTTAAAGTTGAAAACGAAACAGAGCCAAAGAGAAACAGATTAAAGAGACTAAAATGTAAACAACTTGGTTTACTTCCGCTTCACAGGTCAATGTGCGACGGGAAATGAAACATTTTCTTTGCACTATAAGGTAAGCCTTCCTTTAATTTTCTCTAGCTGATAAGAAGAGTTTCTATTTTTGAATCTGGCAGATTTAAAGCGTTGTTTATACTTGCGAAACCACGTTTTATTTTATTCTTTGTACCGTTGTGTTCTACACTACTTGTGAGTTCATAAAAGGTTGTGTATAATTTTGATTATTAATCATGCCTAGATCTTCTTCAAATGTTTTTAAAAAGCGGAAGGGAGGCTTTAATAATAAAGCAAGTCAGCAAACATCTGAAGAAAGATATGTCAACAATAGAAATGTTTCAACCGAAAATGTGGTGAAAGAAAATTCTTTCAACTCTGCAAACCTTTCTATCGATAGTGTGAATATATCGTCTAGTGAAAAGAAACTTTTGAATGAGAACATTGGTTATTCAAATAGTTTTTCTGGATATAAAAATGTTATTGTTGACATCAATATTTTAGCAGGGGTGTTTTTTGAAGCAGTGAAATGCTTGGAATGTGGAAACGCTGCCCTTCATTTAAAATTAAATGAAAATAATTGGGGAGCAGCTGTGCAGTTCCATTTAGAATGTGCACATTGTAATTATGAGTACTCATTTTTCAGTTCTAAGCAAGATGAAAGTGATTTTCCCACTTTTGAAATAAACAATAGGTTAGTGTATGCCATGAGATGCATTGGAAAAGGTGCAGAATCTGCTAGAATGTTTTGTGGTGTTATGAATTTGCCTCCACCCCCCACTAAATTTGCTAAATATAATGCTCTCTTGATGAAAGCAGCAAAAGAAGTGTGTGAAGATAACATGAAGCAAGCAGTACAGGAAGCAGTTGCAGAAAATGACGGTAATCGAGATCTCGCTGTTGCTGTTGATGGAAGTTGGCAGAAACGCGGCTTTACTTCAAGGAATGGCATTGTAACAATAACAAGTGTCGATACAGGGAAGGTACTTGACGTTGAAATTTTCTCAAAACATTGTACCTGTCCCAACAAAAAAAATCACCTCGAAGGTTGCAAGAGAAATTTTGAGGGCTACAGTGGCAAGATGGAAGTCGACGGTGCTGTTTCCATGTTTCAACGCTCCGAATCCAAACATGATGTTCGGTATGTGAAATATTTAGGAGATGGGGACTCGAAGGCTTTCGACTCAGTTACGGGAAACAATGTGTATGGGGATGATTGCCCTATAACAAAATTAGAATGTATTGGCCATGTTCAGAAAAGAATGGGCACTCGTCTTCGACGGCTGAAAACCAAAATGAAGAGAAAAAAACTTTCAGATGGAAAACCCTTATCTGGTAAAGGCAGGTTAACAGATGCAGAAATTGACCGTCTGCAGATGTATTATGGTCAGGCTATTAGGAAAAACTGTTCAAATGTAAAAGATATGAGGCAGGCTATATGGGCAATATTTCTGCATAAGTTGTCGACAGACGAGAACCCGCAGCATGGATTTTGCCCATCTGATGCTGATACATGGTGCAAATTTAAAAAAGCAGAATTACTTGGGTTACCCTTCCATCACAAAAACAGTTTACCTGTAGCTGTTGTCGAAGCAATGAGACCCATTTTTAAGGATTTGTCTCACCCTGACTTACTTAAATGTCTTCATGGAAAAACTCAAAATCCAAATGAGAGCGTGAATAATGTAATATGGTCACGCATTCCCAAGAAACCTTTGTCCATTTAGAAGTTCTTTCTCTGGGAACATATGATGCCATATGTTCATTCAATGTTGGAAACAGCACCAAACTCCAAATTTAAAAAAAACTGAACATAGAGCCTGGTGATTATACGGTCGAGGCTATGAAACGCTTTGACGATAGGAGACTGTCCAAAGCAAAATATGCCAATTTAATGAAAACAAAAGAGGTTAGGAAAAATAAAAGACTAAAAAGAAAGACAGAAGAGGATGATACTAATAATAATGTGGATAAAGTGGAGTATGGTGCTGGAGAATTTTAATGGGTAAGTAATTTTACATTAAAATGAATTTTTCTCAGAATGTTAGTTTTTCATGTTCGATGTACCTTTTCTCAGAAACTACTGCATATATGTATGTAATTTTTTCATGAAATGTGTATTGTGTGTGCTAGTATATTTTAAATGTAGCTTTTTTAAAAAAAACTCAAAACTTTAATTTTTATAAATTTTTTAATGTCAAAATAAGGTAAAATTTTACTATGTCAACTTAGAAAATTTATAACTTTATAAAAAATCAAAAATTTAACAAAAGCTACATTTAAAATAATAAGAAAGGTGTACTTTACTTGTATAAAAAATTTCAAATGTATATCTATGATAGATTTTGAAAAAAGGTACATCGAAAAAGACCAATTTAACATTATCGGTATAGGGGGTTCCGACTCCCCTTAAATAGTCAGTGTGAACCACATGTGAATCAAGCATACACCATTTGATTACACCATTTCTCTCTCTCTTAACTGTAGAAGAGAAAGGGACATCCAATTAGTTAGATAGTTCAATATTATTAAATAGTCAGTGTGAACCACATGTGAATCAAGCATACACCATTTGATTACACCATTTCTCTCTCTCTTAACTGTAGAAGAGAAAGGGACATCTAATTAGTTAGATAAATCAATGTTGTTAGATGGTCAGTGTGAACCACATGTGAGTCAAGCATCAGTCAAGGTATTAATAGGCGTTTGAAAACAAATTCTAAATGTGTTTCAAACCATAATTCTTGAGTTGGAGTGTTTCGTATGAAAAGTTTCGAATTAATTATTTGCTATAAATTAAATAAAATTGGTAATATCCATTATATAAATTCATATATATCTGTTGCTTTTAGGGGTTCTGTTAAAGATTACAACTGCGCTGTTAATCAGCTTATTATAACAGTTTTAAAAATAAATATTTGAAGAAGAAAAACTTTTTTTATTATCTGGTGTTCCTACAGGCTGTTATTTTTACAGTGGATCTACTCATATTTAATTCTTGTTCTTCACTATCAATGCTTTTTCAAGACTTCCGAATAGCTAAATATCAATAACGACATGATGGAAACAGTTTAAAAGGCTACAAAATCCTCTTCCATGAGTGTATTGCTTCATAAAGGATTCCATTTCCACTCCCGATTTTTTATGGAATGGAAGTTTAATCATTTTACGTTTTGAGAAAGTGGTGATTCCATAGGTATGAAAAATTTGCCTTCCTTTTTTGGTAATTAAATCATAAAGTGGTAAATGTCGGGCAATCCAATACTTCCTTCGCCCTTTTCAAAAATAAATGAAGACAGGGGATTTTTAAATACTTCTACATGTTTGTTAACATTGAATTGTATTTAGAGATTTAAAAGTTCTAAACAAATATATATATATATATATTTTGTTAAAATAAAAGAAGGCTGAAATATTGAAATATTTCCAATAAATAATGCTCAAAAATGCCAACTAGTAAGGAATATAAACAACGAGCTTTCGGCTGTATTGGACTTAAATTACATGAGTAATGAATCTTCTGAAAATGCAATACGAATGCTATTAGCGATAAATAACATATCAATGGGCTTATTCACAGACTTTAGCAATAAAAGCAGGAACATATAATGACTGAGACAGAGTAATTTCTTTTAATATGTTTTTTAATAAAGCTCCATTTAGAAAAAGGAAAACACTTTCTTATTATGAGGAGCATTTCTTGTTTGTAATAACTGCCTTCAGCGAAAATTTAAGTTGACTTTACTAATTCTTCTATAACATTTCAATGGGCAATAAATAACATCTCAATGGGCATATTCACAAACTTTAGCAATAAAAGCAGAAACATGTAATGACTGAGACAGAGTACTTTCTTTTAATATGTTTCTTACATAAATCGGCATTTAGAAAAAGAAAAACAGTTCCTTATTATGAGGAGCATTTCTTGTTTCCAATAATTGCCTTCAGTGTAAATTGTAATTGACTTTATTAATATACTCTACGATTAAAATTACAGAAGAAAGTGTAGAAAGTTAAACATGAATACTAATAATAAAGACGCATAGAGTAGAGGGTATCATTTAGTATGAGTTTGGATGTTTCTATAATTAATATCACATTTCAAACCTAAAGGTAATTACTGTGCTTTTAAATCATGTAATTAAGTGACGGAGAAGATATGGATTTTGAAATTCGTTTAAGAGACGTTTTCAGTGATTATATATTGATTAAAAAAATGACTGATGTAGAATGAATGAATTAGACATTGTAGAATGTGTGTGAAGAGTAGGACAGCATAAATTTCTAAATTTGACAATAATCATAGTAAAATTATTTGTTTAATAGAAATATTGATTGAACTTTTAAACTGATTATCAACTACTGAGAAGAAAAGAAAAAGTTTCTAAATGGACCGAAAAAAAGATGTTTTTCTTCAAATATGACAGACAATTCAACAAAATAATCAAGTTTATTAATTATTAATACATAGTGCATAATTGAGAACAAGAACCCCATACTACTTCAAATCAATGTGTCGTTTAGATAGTTGATATTTAAATAAATCAGTACTCTGAGAACGCCGAATGTTTCGAACCGAATGGAAGTAATTTTTCGAGTTTAAGATCATAGAATTTCAATTTCAAGAAGTTATTCGATTAAATATCTCTCATCTATGTCGACTTAGAGAAATTTAAATCTGATTTTGAGGCCCAAAGTTCTGCTGCTGGCAATAGAAATGAATAAACATCCACATTAAATAATTTCAATAAAATCTTTGATGTTAATGTTATATGAATGAATGTGTGAATGAATTTATTAAATGTAAATATTTATATGTATAAATGTATCAGTTAATTTAATTACGTAAATTTATATTGGCTAATTTCCATCATAGACCTAAGTGATTGTTCTTGGATGTTAGAAAGTTATTCATATATCTGCTCCATTTCTTGAATTCCAAAATTTTTGACATAAGATGTAATTTGATATAATGGATTATTCAAAGTCTTATATATTGAGGTAGTATCGATAACTTTATATATTGAGGTAGCTGATAGTTTTAATAAATAAAAATTGACAAGGATAATTGACATTGTTTGTTTTTTTCGCTTGCCATGAAAAATTTTTATATAGTAGTAAAGTTTCTTTACTACTGTATACATAGAAAACTTTATAAAGTATAGTAATTTTCTATGTATTCTCATAAAGTATTATTTAGATTGACAATAATAATTATATAAGAGTATTAATTTTCCAAATTATTCAACCATTGTCAAAACAAATTTTATTCCTAATATAATTAATTTCCTCCCTTTTATTCTTATGGAGATTGGCATGCAATGATTTATCTAAAGAAAATCAAAATAAAAGATCAAATATTTTTACAAAATTGAAGATAATTCCCCACTCAAAAAGTGTTCATTCAAAATTATCAAAGACTCTTGATAACTTTGTCACGAAAATTTTAAAGTTAATATGAATGCTAATTTTAATAGGTATTTAAGTTTAACCGATGGAATCTGCAGTTAATTTTATTTTGTCTTTCTGCTGAGACATATTTCTTTTGCAATATATTCTTAAGAATTTATTTTTACTAAATGAAATAAGCAAAAAAATTCTTTAAAACCTTTCATGTATCCTTTTTCGCATTGTTCTGTGAAGATAGTAGAAACGAAATCTTGAACTACGGATTGTTTACAGAGGAGGGAAAAGTTTTAAAATATACTATAATTGAGTCATTTGCTTTGCTCAAAATGCAATTCCTCAGTTGGAGTAGTTTTAATATTTATTTTACATCTACATTGAAACTTTAATTAATGAAATTAAAGCAAAAAATGAATTATTATGGAAAAGAAACTAAATCATTTATCAAGCTAACCAGCGAAATAAAAACTTTCGAGGGAAAAAAAAAAGAAAGAGATTCAACCTTAGTTAAGAATCCCATATTTTGCCTATTATAAAACATTTTTTTAAATAACCTTTAGAGAGACATAAATTGAATTGAATCAACACATACTTATTCCAAAATTTATCGTTTTAACAGTCAGAAGAATATATATGCCTAAGGCTTGAATTTCTTAATTTGCAACTTCCCATACTTCATTTCAAATAAGCAAATGCTATTAACAGCTTAAAATAAAATTTACAGAAATTTACAGTCATTACAGATTTTAATGATATTAAGTTAATATCTCTCATTTCAGTAACGGCTTAATATAAATTTTCACTTGCAATTTTCCTGTTCGATAAAATGTAAGAGATATTTAGTCTTCTCATAGAATCTAATTTTATTCTATATGGAAGGAAATCAAAGTCTCGTTAAATTGTTAATAGCGGAAAGCATGCTTTGATTAAAACGTCGCGAAACAGCCTGAAAAATTGAAAGCGAAATCGCATCTTTTCCGACATTTAATGGGAAAATGGAAATCTTAACAGGTAGTAATGTTATTAAAGTAATCAGAAATTGGTGAAACGGTATGCGACACATTACTTGAAATGAAATGAAAAAAATTAGCTACTTAAATGAAGAGTCACACTTATATAGTTGCTATTAAAAGCGTCGAATGTCAGGAAAAAGAATAATTCTAGTCCAGAAGTTGCTAAAGCATTTACCAAAACCCATGTTTACTGATAATGGTTAAATAATGTTAGTGGAATTGAAATATTAGAAATGCATAAAAAGAAAGAAAATTATGCTTCAATTTTTATTTATTTTCAATAAAAATTACGATTATTTTCAGACTTAAAACGTAATTCAGGTATCTTTAATAAGTCAGCACGAAAAAAAAAGGTATACTAAGATGTTTTGGAAAATAACATTCTTGCTTAGGAGGTTTCTCGTCAAATAAAGGGGCATAGTTCTACACGAAGAAATGATTATTCGGATATTTTAAAATAATATGTTAGTGCACGCAGTCAGTCGATTTCTCCCGTCAGAGTCAATTGCAAAAAATCTTTTATCTGTCAGGGAAGCTGATTGCACTGATTACATGTGTCAAGTGAAAAAATGGGTAGCGTTTAAGAACACCACTCAGCATTTTCGATGTCTTTTTGAATCATGCATTAAATTAAAAATGCATTTCTTGATGAATTTTTTTCATATATGAATATCGTCAAAAAATAAAGAGAAATATTTATATGAAATAACAAATATTTACTGTTTTATTTCGATGTTTTAGTACAAATAATAAACAATAATACACAAATTACAATACACAATATACAATTACAATACAATTTAGTACAATAATACACAAATAATAAATCCATATACTTCTGGGAATAAATTCTGTAAATACGAATTTATTTCTAGACATCAAGGACAGTGGTGTCCCCAAAACTGTTTCGCATTTTTTTAATACAGATGCTATTCCTGATTGAACTCCTTGATGAACTCCTTGATTGGCAAAGTTGTAGTTTATCTATCTTTGGCATTTTTACAAAATCTATCTAATGACTCTTTGCAAGATTTTTGAGAGATTCTTCACCAGCAGGCGTTTAATAATACTAGAAAGTCGAAATTATTTTTTTTTCTGATAGAATCCGCTCAAACAAAAATGTGACTACACTTGTGTCACAAAATCGCGTGCTAAATTTTATTTATTAAAGTCCATGATATTTTGTGTTTACATGTTTCTGAAAATACAGACCACCAAACGGTCAATCTCACAATGCATGGGGCTCTAAATCTGCAAATATCTACAATGTAAATGTTAAATATCTCTGCTGGATTTTATCTATTTAGTCTCTTCGTTTTGCAGTTATTATGGTGAATTATATGCGAGCAGACGGACAAACAGATTTTTCAAAATGGCTTTTGAATAAAATTTGCTGGAAATCTACAAATCAGGTGAAAATATTTTATACCGAACTTCATCTGTCTTACCCAAAACAGTTCTGAGTTATATTTGTCACAGTCAGGTATGCCAAACACATGTTTTTTAATCGCAGGGAGTTCTGAAACATAGAGATTCATTAAAATCTTGAGTTCGAATTTTTTGAGGATTGCAATATGTTCTGTATACTACGTATAATAGAAAATAAATAGGGTAGAGAGAAAGAATAAATTTGGCAATCACCAATAATTATCAAAGAATAAAACAACCTTAAAATTATTCTTATTCTACAAACAAATCAAAAGCAATATCAAAAAAATAACAAATCTGCCTTTATTGTAAACCCATCGAAATTCCCTTTTTTTATTCATGCGATTTTATTTTACTATATTATTCCTCATTGTTCCATCCATTACTTTTGCATTTTTCTCTAAATGCCATTTCTTAAACTTCAAAAATAATCTTAAAATGCTTATAATTATTTATGTTTTTTTTTAATTTCGTGTTTAAATTTTTTTCACAAAATTATCATTGTATATGCGCTTAGTTTTTAAAATTATTGTGCAGTTTACCTACAATAAATAATTCAATATATATGCAATAATACATATTTTACCAAAGTGGAAAAAAATCTTTAATGCAGAAATGAAGATTAATTTAATAGTAAAGCAATTTAGTCCGAATAAATAAAAAGAACTGTAGTTACTTAAGGTAAACATACAATGGCTTTTATAATTCTAAATTAGATCAAATAAATTTTATTTATAAAATATCAAATGGATCAAACACCTAACGCATCAAGAAGGGGAAAAATTAAGTCTTCTATTTAATTTATTTCAATATTTGCAAAACCTTACCAGGTTTGACAACTAGTTAAAAAATTCTTAAAACTTTTTATCCCTATTCAAACATGATTTTAATTACTTCAATTAATTATAGATATTTCTCTAGAGAGATGATTTCTTTTTAACATGGGAAATAAGCTGTTTCTAAATTTAAAAGTTAAAATGATGATAAATTTTCTCTCATGGTCTTTCGTGGTCAGAAAATATCTTAGTAAGATATTTTCTGATAGTAAGATATTTTCTTAGTAAAATATCTTATCTTGGAAATATTTATTTTATTTTATTAAAATTTCTGCTCGGAATATAAAATAAAATTTTTAACAATGGCTATCGCTTATATTTAGTGCTTAGCGGGAGAACAAGTTTCTAAACGAAAATGAGATCCCTAAATGGAAGTTAATCCTTTTCAAGATTTTAATGGTGTAAGATCTTTCATCATGGGGCAAGTTTTGTTACTATTAAAAAAATGTTTTCTTATTTAATACAAATAGAGATTAACTGTTATGAATCTTCTCTGAAAACATCTTAACCGAAAAATATTAAGCGATGAGATTTGGTATTCAAAGAAATCAGTCATTTCTTTGACAGAAAAACCAAGTGCATTGGAAAAATACATATAAATTTATATTAAAATAATTCTAGAATAATAAAATAATTTATAGATCCCTATAAATGTAGAATAAATATTCCCTATAAATTCTATATTTTAGAAGATACTTCTTTTGTATCTTTTAAAATTCTCGGAGCGAAAATAAAATCATATTCTGAAAATTTAGTTTCACAATTTCAGGCACATCTATGTGATTTTTTTTAAGGAATGTTGTGAAATTTAAATTTTAAGTCACTGTTTAAATTTAATTATTTAAAGTGAACACATTTATTTTGGCACGAAGGCCTAATTAAAGAAATATACTAAACACATTTGTTTCATAAACTTATAGACAATAATTTACGTTTTTTTACAAATTTTAATCTGATTTAATTAATTTAAATATTGTTATTCTAAGGTTCATTTAATAAGTTTCTTAAGATATAACTTTCTTATTTTGATATATCAGTTTTTAGATTAATATATATATATATATATATATATATATATACAACATTCTCTCCAACGTCTGTATCTGAGTATGTATTCGGGTGATATATCTGGATATATGATATAGTAACATGTTAAGGATGGCTAATCTAAAAATTTTAAGCAAGAGAGCAGATATGCTTTTTTATATTTTGAAACCTTAGATATTAATTTGAATCGGAATATATCGTTACCAAATTGTTTTTAATTATAGTTGCCCCTGATTTCATCGCCAAGCTAGTGCTTAAATCTTGACAAAAGTTTGAATCCTTGTAATCAGTTTATAAAATGATGGAGCAATCTCTTCAAAACGCTTTAGATCTTGACATAATTAAATTAGCGGCAAGTAAGAGCAAGTCCGTTAGATAAAAATTGATTGTTCTAATTTTTATAGGATTAAATTTTATTGTAATAAGATATAGCATTTCAAGAATTCTATAATTTTAATTCATTTTGAATTTAAGAATAAATTCATATGATATGAATGAAAACCCATTACTTCTAATAATGATTATACTTTTAAAATTGAGTAAATCTTAATTTTTCTCTTCTCCGAAATTATACAGTATCCATATTATGAAAAAAATCACGGCGAATTTAACTTCATAATTAGAAAACTTGCAGTTACAGCAAAGTTTATTTCACTGAAGATAAAAACAGAATTTCTCAGTCAAATAATAATGTATTGATTGAAAAAAAAAGAAAATTTAATTTTTACTTTTGGAACTTTTGTATTGAATAAAAATAAAACAGTAAGATTTAAAATATAATTTTGATATTTCTCATTAAAGAAATAATTTTGATTGAGAAATGTTAATTAAATTAATTTTGAATTAACGTAATTATTAAATTCTCTTTACGTTTTTATCAATTCCTCCTGCAAAAATAGCCATATTGCAAAGATGTTTTAATTCTATAATAATAATGTTTAAAGTTGAACAACATGATTTAAAAGGTAATTTCAGTACCAAAGGGATGTAGAATTTTTATTCGAAAAAATAGCGAAATTTAAAGGGTGTCCCAAAATTAATACAAGATTTGAATTTGCCAACATTTGAGCATTAAAGATTTAAATTATATAAAAAAAAACACAGTTTTTTCCCTTTAAACTGTAACATTTTTATTGAATTGTCAACTACATAGGATAGGGTTACGTATGGAATAATACATAAGAAAAATGGCCTCCACGGCTTTGTTGGCACATATGAACTCTTTTGTCTAAATTTTCCATGACCATTTTGCATAAATGGGGCTGAATTTCGTTGACGCAGTGATGCATTTTCTCCTTCCAAGTGCGCCTGTATGCGGGCTTCTTGGCGTAGACCTTTGACTCCAAATAACCCCATGAAAAAAAAAATATAGTGGTGTTAAATCACACGATCTAGTTGGTCAATTCTCAATTTTTCGAACTGTGGGCGCCAGGCTTCAATTATATTTGAAATATTCAATTATATTTGAAAAATTTCAATGAAAACAACGTGTTTTCATTGTTGAAACGCTTGATTTTTACTAAGACTCAACTATCAGCTATCAAATTATTTCTTAATAGTGTTGCCAACAGATTACTGTATGAAGTGGCAAATTTGTAGCAATCTGTAGTGGCAAATCTGTAGTGGCAAATTTCTAATTTCGCGTAAATTTTTTAACTTTATCACTCTTTACAATTTGCTGTTTTTTGGAATAAAAATTTTGCATCCCTTTGGAACTGAAAAGTACCGTTTGAATCACATACTTTATACTTAAATATTATTATTTTATGGTTAAAACAACTTTGCAATGCGATTATTTCTCAAAACGGTAATAAAAAAAACGTAAAAAGTATACCTCAAGTAGTAAAGATCAGTTAAAGAGAGGAATTAAAAATTTTTAAATATTGATTGCATCATTTAAATATTTTTATTGTTTTGAAAAGTTTTTCCCCCTTAACTAGGGTTACTCTAATTAAACACTTATTTGATTGAGCAAAAATAATATTGAAAAATTGTCTGCAAAAAGTTCAATCAATTGTAAAAAAAAGGTTTAAAAGAAATTCATACCTTTTATCAAAAGCATTATGATATCATTTAGAGCTTTTCTCGTCTATCTTTTCCATTATTTTCCTAATTTAACCATTATTATATTGCAGTGATACGTGAATTATGATATAACCAATAACTTTATAACACGCATGGGTATAAAATCAGTAACTACAAAGATGGTAAGGATAGTACAAAATGCTTAAAATAATAATTTTTTAATATTATAATTTTTATAATAATAATTATTAATATGTAATACTAATATATTTATAATAATTATTAATTATTTTAAATAATTATTAAAAACAATG
>JAPMOR010041384.1:33338-48906 GCA_026543865.1 Argiope aurantia | reverse complement strand
TTTTGATGTATATTATATAATCTATCTATAAGATAGATCTATCTGAAAGATATCTTATAAACTAGGTGGATGCAAATTTGTTAAATTTGTCAAGTTCATAGTTAAAATATAATAAATGCTAATCAAGGGTACAAGGCATTGAGAGATTAGTAGTATAATATTTTGAGTATAATGAATAAATTCGATATTTTAAATCCTCGTGTAAGTAACAAATTCTGTGCGATTATCCCACAATTAATTGTTCTTGTATTCTCTTAAACTATACTTCTTTTTAAATAAGAGATGGACTCAGAGAATGTTACTGTTTATAATCATGCATATTCTTTCGCTCTTGCCTTATGACTAAGTAATTATGTTTTCAAGCATGGCATGAATTCCTAGCCTTATTTCAATCAAATATCAATTTTGTGTATACCTTATATGTAACACCCACATGTTTTAAGAGGTAGAATAGTAATCCAGTTCTATCCTCGAGTGAAAGGTTTTCTATTCCGATATCGCGAAAGTCTTTAGGATGATTTTTGACCATTGAAAATATGTCACAGGAGAAATCAGATTGCAAGGAATCAATGCTAAGTAAAATTTATATATATTTAAAAGAAACAAAATCGTATTTAAAAGAAACAGAAATGTGCAAATTGTCTCTGAAACAGTCTCAGACGATTCAGAGAAATCTCATTTGTTTAGAACAGAGAAATATTTCTTCCAAATGTACTCATTTAACAGTTCTGTCTCTTTGTTTTTGATATGTATATTGTTTGTTCCAGATTTTGTACTTTTATATTTAAAATCACACTTTTGATGATATTCTTTTAAAAATATTTAAAATTAGATCCTGAAAATTTTACTTTCATGTCTTAAGGAATATTACCTTAATATAATTCTTATAATTTAGTTTCATAATAATTACATATAAACGTAATACGGTAACAAAATACCTACAAAAGAAGAAAAAAGTAAAATAATTTTAAAATGAATGTGTCAAAGGCAATTACAATTCTAATTATGTTAGTACAGAAAAAATGATCAAAATACTCTTTCTATCCGCACGATATATTCGGTATCAAAATCGCATGGATAGATAAATTATTGTCATTACGTATTTATGAATAATTTATCAATATTATCCTTCGTCATCATTAGAAAATTTTTCCTAATACTTCAAAATATGCGATTAATTCACGTACAATTTCGAAATAAATTTTTCAAATTTTTTTTCCTTTCTTTCCTTTAGTTATCCCTTGGTTTGTTGATCAGTAGATAAAACAGAAATAAAATCAAATGTATAAAAAAGTTTGAATTTAAATTTATTGTTATATTATTTCAATAAGTCGGATTTTACATATGTAATTTTAAAGGTATATATATATAGATATAAAATAATTTCCTGATTTTCATTGACTTCCAATGATTTATATATGAATTTTTATCATTTATGCATTTATACATTTTCCATTTAATTTGCATTGCTCAATAATTCGCAGACAAAACAGTATATTACATAACGGAATTGAAACAAAAGTTTAAATAAGATTTAGCTTTTTAATACTTCATTTGCCTTTTTTATATTTGCTTGAAAATATTTATTTATTTTTTATTCTAAAATAATCGTTAGCAAAAATTTAAATAAGGTAGCTCTTTTGTACACAGACTTTTGATTGCAGAGCTTATTAACTTTTGCATCGGTGCAGCATTTGCTTGTCATACGTATCTGAAATAAAATGTTCAAAAGAAAACAATGAAATATCTTAGTTAAAGAAAAATATTTAAAGAAAATATCTAAAGTTATAAAAAATAAACAAAAAATTCTGCGTTGTCTTTTAAACTATACCTCAAAAAATAAAAGCGAATAAAAAAATGGAGATTAAAATTTCTTTTGGTAATCGCAAATAAAAAAAGCTCTCGAATTGTCAAAAATTAATCCTATTTTAGTTACCTTTTGGTTGGAAATTTATTTCATTCTCTTTTGGATAGTATTTTCTTGGCGGATTATACAAAATAAATTTTGGAAGAAAGAAACAAAAAAAATATTTTTTATCTTCTTGAAAGTTTAAATGAGTTTTTTTTCCTCTTAAAATAAAATAATACGACTGACAGAAATATGGAGATTTTTTTGTCTATTTTTGCATTTAAGCTGGAATACATTTCAAGTATTGAAAATAATTATTATTTTAATCTCAATTATTTTGAGATTTAAAATAGATATTGTTTCAGATATTTTCTTTTAAAAGTTACCTAAAGAATCTTAAATACCTTTCACCATTGTCGGTATGAATATATTATTTTGGGATTTTTATGCTGTTATTTTTTAAAAGATACCCTCAAAACTGTCTCTTTTAGTAAAAAAAAAAAGAACTATTTTTTTGATGATGATGAAAGAATGATTTTATTTTCGCTTTGAATTTTTTTTTCTGCTTTCCCCCATTTTTTAACATTTGTTTTTTGATATACAAATAACAAAATACAGACACCTGAGCACATTTACCATTTACCTTAAACATGAGAATACAGATTAAATTAGAGAATAGAGAAAAAAGTGATTAAGTGTGCAAAAACTATTTTAAGTTATTTTAAATGGTTGAATGAAATGAATGTCAATCCATTTGTAAATATTTTTACAATTTGTAAATACAGAGGTTTTACGAAACTTAATAAGAACATTGAAGAAAATGAACTCAAAATTTAAAACTTAGATACTATTTCCCTATAATTTAATTATTCATGGAAATCTTCTTAACAACACTTTGATCCCTTGGTTTATCGTAATCACATTCTCAGAGAAAAGAGGACGGATAAACAAATAAATCGAAAATTTTAATAAAAATATCGTGTTGGAGTGATGAGTGTGAATTGCCAATAGGTGTTTTCCCACAGAAACAGTGAAAAAAAAAACTTGAATCTGCTGCATGTTAACGCACGCCCTGCAATCCATTGATGCAGCTTCTTGCCCTCATACCGTGTAACATCCACAGTGCTCTTCTGATATAATGCTTACAAACTTCTTTTCGTTTCTTCGTTTCACTCAAGCGGGCTCTGAGAGGCATACATTTTGTACAGTTTCCAAATATTTAACGTTGTGGGACATTTATGAATCAATCAATCCTCAAAGTGACATTAGACAGCTCATTCCGGCAGTTTTATTAAACCGGAAGTTTATGAAAACCGGATTGTGGACAACAGATTATAAACTGAAAATTATAAAATGTATTTATTTTTTTTCAATTTACGGACCTTTTCAGTTGTACCTTACACTATTTGAAACAAAAAAAAAAATATTTTTAAAAAATTGAAATTTGATTCTTTTTTTTTGGGGGGGGGGAGTTTTAGAATTCATTACGCTTTGTCATGAAATCTTAAAACTATTAAAATTTATGATTAAAGTGGTCATTAGAAGGCAAAATTTGTCATTTCTTTATCAGAGTATGAGAGGAGTAATTTCCATTTAAATTCATTTCTAAGTGTTTTGGGAGAAGAGATATTTCATGTTGAACATGATGAAATTTTTGAACTAGTGTTTCCTCTCATTTTCCAATGTGATAGAGATTTAAAAATTTTCATTAACATGTGTTCTTCATGAAGATACTCTGTTTTTATGTTTAAAAGAACGATTTTTATTTAACCATATTAACCATTAACCATTACTCTGTTTCTTTATTAAGGGTATCGCATGGATAGGATTATAGATAAAAATTCGAAATCAAAATACGATATTTTTAATAATGAATTATAATTTAGGGATTAACAAATAGCGAATGAAATAAAAAAACATATTACTCTTTAAAACTTGGCGTGTATTTGTTCATATCAAATCCATCTTCTTATTTATATGATAGCCTTTAAGCTGATACTTTGAATCAGTATTTGAATTTCGAACAGATGGGCATTCATCCAATGCAAGAGATTAATAAGCTATATTACAAGAGCTGAGATCTCGAAATAAGACTTAGAAGTTTCGTTATTAATGTTACAGAAACTGAAGACATGTTTGATTATATTTTACATCCATTGTTGCATCAAATTGGATATGTATGACTTTCAAAGATTCGATCTTCCAGCATATTTTGTGCCATTATTTAATGAAAATCCCTTTGTAAAATAATGTCATATAAAATTATTCGTATTAATTATTGCTTTGAATCATACCTGCTTACGTGTTCCATCTTTTACTTGCCAATTTCAGGACAGAGATTTAGATAGAAATGATTGTTTCAGATGAAATTTGTCCAACTCTTAAAATTTATTCTAATAAATGTTAGAATGTTATTTTTTGATTTGTATCTCATATAATCCTTATAAAAGTGTCATCCTATAAAATATTAATTCATAATAATTCTAAATTCATTTATAATAGATTCCTGTGCCAAGCATTGACTTGAAATTCTCACTATTTTATATGAAGTTTTAAAAATAATATAAGTTGAGATTTAGGTAAATAAGGCGAAATTAATTTTAGAGTAAGCAAACTATAAGGCTTATGAGTTATCATAAACGGAATACGAAACATAAAACAATATAATAAGTCGGTTTATCGATCGGATTACCTCAAAGGATTATTTTATCTAGTTAATAATAGTATTTAAAATATTTTCGCACGAGTTTTATGGAAGTAAAGTTTTGAATTTTTCAATAAATCGATAGTTGCCAATTATTATAATACCGATTATTATAATAAGTGTAATGACTGGAATAATTTTCAGTTTTTAAGATGGAATATGATTTTTTTCTTTCCAAGAGCATCCTCTGGAATTCTCCTCCATATAAAAGTTTCTTGAAGAATTAAATCTACATAGGTAAAAATTGTTTACAGAATGCGTTTCATTTAAGCAACAAAACTGAATTGTAATAACTTTTGAATTGTTGTTGATAGCTTAGTAATATTTAAAAAAATGATTGTGAAAAAGAAATTTTATTTTCCAGCTACACCAGAAAATACCTGTAACTAATATAAAAAAACAATATACTGTTATATAACAAAAGCTGTTATACAAACCTTCTGGCACACTATATTTCAGATTTCATTATAAAAAAGGTGTGCTTCATTATGTGTTGCATTGAACGCATGCATTATTTATTCCAGTATTCGATACTAAGTATCTATCAAAGCATTATACACTATAGAAAATTGATTAGGTAACAAACTGTTACAAAAAAATGTGTTACCTTTCAACAAATTAGCTAGGAGAGAAAGCTCGCCAAAATAATCCATTACTCATTCGTTTTATCCTTCCAGTTGGCGGATCTCATGAGTGATTGTTGTTCGCCAAATCCACGCATTAAGAGTTATTCCATTAAAACAAGCACGATTTAATATTTATGGCTCCTTATTCAACAGTAGGAAAGAGATAAATTAGATACCCGATTGTCGCTAATTCACTCGGTTCCGCTTTATATGACATTGCCATAATAATGAAAGCCGGTCATTTGTCAGCATTGGGGATAATACTGTCTAGTGCGTCTGCTCATTTCGAAAGCGAAAATTGATATGCGGTTTAGATAGTAGAATTTGCACTCTATTTAGGAATACAATTCATTAAAATTGTGTTGTCAGAAATCGGATATTCAGTTTTATAAAATGTAAAATCGGAGCTGTAAATGTAAAAATCTCTTATTTTGTAAATTATTTAAATAAATGTTATTAATTAAGTATAATTTACAATTATAGAGTATTCATATAAATAAATTTAGGATTTTTCTGCCTAATAAATGTGGTTTATTTTATAATCTAAAATGATCGTTATTTTTCAACGGCTCATAACATAATTTTTCTAGTTATTGAATATTAATCAGTATTTATCTATAAACATGCAACCCCTTACAATTATTTATTTGTATACATAGACAGTTTTACATTGTATTCGAATTTTTTTTTAGAATCTGAATAACCTCATTCCTTTGCTAAGATTGTTAAAGAGCCTTGAAGTTACTGAAAACTCCTTTAAGAGAAAAAAAAACTAAAATCAAACATTTTGTGTTTAATTATAGATTGAATAAAAACAAGCATGCATTTTCGAAGTCTCCTCATTAAATAGTTGAAATAAAATTTGACGCAGATATGCAATTACAAGATTGCATAGTAAGATTTTTTTTCCCCAATTTGTTATATTTTTTCATTAGATTTGATCAGTTATAACAAAATTCGATACAAATCTACAGTTACAAGATTGCAGACCAAGATTTATGTATCCAAATTGCTATATAGAAGAACATAAGCATGTTTAACATATAAGGCAACAAAAATATTCAATGGATTTCATTCAAAAATTGACACCTAGATTTCATTTCGATGATAAAACTTTGATGTAACTCTTTTTGTAGCTCGTTGTTTTTTTATTTTGTGTTGATGCTTGGCAAACATATTGTTCTGAGTGGATATAATTAGATAAAACTTGTTAATCCCCTATCCTAAAGGAGAATTAACATACAAAGCAAATATTGCGAATATTTCCAATCAGTATTTCACATGTTGTACCTATCTAAGCAAGCTTCTGTAAAATATATACCAGTCATATAATTATTTGTAATTAATGTTCCACTCACCAGTATTAATCTTTCAATAGAAATACCTTCTGTACGAACATGAAAAGACACACCTATTACAAAGTATAAATTTTAAAGAGGTTAATAATTCAAGCTATATTTTAATTGGGAAAATCACATTGAATTCAGATTTTCAACTCATGAAACTTTGTTCACTTCTTCAAAACCGAGTTCGGTTTTTTTTTCATCGGCATATATAGTTCTAGCTTGATTTGTAAAGGTGCTATATGCTCAATATATTCTTTCATAAGATTTTTCAACAGTTTTAGTTTATATTTCTTCTTACGTAGCTTTTCTTTATTGTTTATTGAATAAATAATGTAACTGATGATTATAATTGCATTATTTTAAAAGCAGTTAAGTATTTTAAAACTACAAACGAAGTAAGATATTGTTACGAAATTTCTTTATCGGGGTTCGTTTGGATAGTGGAAGTTATATGGTGTGGAGAACACTCAATAATCAGACGGCAATGGAAAAAAAAATAACGACGTTTATTTACACGAAGACACACAGGACAACACAAAGCGACAACTATATACAGCACAGATGACGATTATCTTCTCCCGAGACGTGTAGCATACAACCAGAATCTACTGCAGACAGTAGCGCACAGCTCAGTTCAGCACGAGCTTGACTCAGTCGCTTCCGACTACTCCGTCTTCTACTTCTCCGGCTCTGACTCGGATTACTGACTTGACTTCTCTGGCAGCTGCAGCACCCTTTTATTGGTCTCAGGAGGCGGGGCAAGAAGCCTCTCAACCAATCAGGAAAGTTCGAGGTGTATCTCGGTTCCTACTGGACGGATCGGGAAAATTCTCGAAGTTTCGGGTATTATCTATTTTGGCGCCAAAGTCGCCAAATTCGTCGCCAAGTCGCCAAGTTTGTCGCCAAGCTCCAGGACCTTTGACGCGCTAGTCCCATTCAGATGACTGTAAAACTTTCTTTCTATTGATGGAACAAACTATGCTGGGAAGCCGAATTGCAATTTTGTAACAACATAGTAAAACGTATGGCAATGGTTACGCACATCTCTGAAATACAATTAGGAGATTCAAAAAAATTATATTAGTGATTCAAGTTTCAAATGCTGACAAAAAATTAGACGAAAGGAATTGCAAGAACAGTCAAAGTCATGTTTCCATAGAGCTCTGTGGTAAAATATATATATATCCAAATTCTTCAAGTGTGTATCTCACATCGCGTCCTATGAAAGTTTAAGGATTCACTCCATAAAATGTTTCCATTTCGAAATAAGGGCATACTGAAATATATTTCTGCAATAATAATGATATCCATAATTGCTACTCGTAGCGCATATAAATTTGAGATTGTGGGTTGAATTTCAGAGCTACTTTTTTAGATTTTAAATAGAAATTAATTAATTAGAAATAAAGCCAGATTTTGAAATTTTTCTGCGTAAACTTCCGAAAATATCATCGTAGGATTTGCATACCCTTTTAAAGATTTAAAAAAATTGTTTTCTAATGGTATATATGTTTTTTTTTCTCATGCCATTTTTCAATAAATTTTGACAATATTTTAAAATATGACTTTACTTATAATTTGCATCAGTATCTTTCATTTTAAAAAAAGAAATAACGTTTTTTATTGTTTTATCAAATATTTAATTGGATAATTTTTTTTATATTGATGGCAGCAAAGAGAGTAAGATATAGTTGTTTTTTTGTGTGTGTGTGTGAAATTTATATAATAAATCTGAAAAGGAAGTTACAGTCTCATGAAAGACAATATTCCTTAAGAAGATAATGAATAGTGGTTGTTCTATTTTTAATTGTACTATGCTAGCATGGGACTTGACTCTATTTGTAAAGTTCATCTACTTGACAAACATAACAAGTGTAAGGCTATTAGAAAAAGATGGTTATGTATCTCACAAACCGATATTTAATATTTTTAGACCTGTCGTCTACAATTGAGGGCATAAAATTTGAAAAAAAATTTACAGAGTACACACGAAATATTTTAAATTCTAACATTTGTGTACATTTATTCAATGATAAAACATTAACGGTTTATTACAAATTTATTTTTTATTCTTATAAAAAATATATTTTTAAGACATAAATTGTCTCTTGATCTAAAAATTAATTTTGAAAATTATGGACATTGATATTGTTTATAAGAATATTTAGTTAAAATAAAACGCAGTTAATATTCTCGAGGCCCTCATTGCTTGTCAATGATAACTAATCATAAAGAAATTAAGTAAATTATAATTTCTAAATATACACATAATGTTTCCAAAAATATAAATCTTTTTCTTTAATTTTTTAAAAAATCTAGAATTTAAAAAGTAATTCCTAAACAAAGTTATTCAGATCATTTTTGCGAAATAATCTAAATTATGTACAGATGGTTATCCTCATTATTGAAGATAGAGTACAGCAAAAACAAACAAAAGAAAGAAGTCTTTAGTCTTTGAGCTATAAATAACTGCGCTACTGGCCGAGTAATATACCGTCTGAACCGCAAAGGAAAACTAACATCGTTTCGACGGACGTGACTGCCCGAAAAACACCCGAAATGGAAGAGAAATGGAGCAGCCGGGAAAAACTCCCAGCGTCCTCCGTGCTAAGCACTGAAGGGAAAAAGATAGTCTGAGGAAGAAACGCAACTGCACTCGGAACATATTTTGCGATAAGTTGATGGCACAATCGGAAAGAAGATGAATTGAGAAAGTTTTTTCTTATTTAAAAGTAGTGAGATTTTGTTCTTCGTATTATTTCGTTTTTTTTTATTTCATGATATTTAAGAAATGTTTCCAATAGAATAGTCGATATTATGTCAAAAGGCTTGAAGTACATTTTGAGGTATTTTGTAGAACATTTATCAAGTCCAAAATGATGTGAAAATTAAAATATTGTAATAAGAAAGGATTCGCTCCAAAAACGTTTTTTATAATTTAAGAATTGGTTTTTCAAATGAAAAGATAAAATTCAGCCGGTATTTTCTTTATTTAGCGATTTTTTAAGAAAAAATTATCCGTACTCTTTCCATATATCAATTCTATCAAATTAATACAGGTTACAAATTCCAATAAATAATTTATGATAATAAAAAGGAACAGGATATTTAATAAATAAAAATAAAACAATAGGTAATATTTTATATATCTAAAGTGTTCTTTATCAAAATATGACCTGTTATATCATTATATAACATTATATATCACTATACAAAATCTAATATTCCAGGCGCATTAATTCTCACTATTTCTGAATATTTCATGAAATTATTCTGTGCATAAAAGTAAAGCATGAAACATTTTTCATAGAAAAAATAGGAAGTTTATTAGAAGATATTATGACACCATTTTGATTGTTACAAACTGACAAACGTAGAGAAAAGAAGCAAATAAAATAATGGAGCTAGAAAGGCAATGGATCTGATAAATCAGCAAGAGAATTAAATGATGTGGAGAATATTAAAGTGAAAAAATAAAATAATGAAATGAAACTAGCTATTGATCAATTAATTTTACCTCTTAATGAACAGACCAATGATGAATAATATTAAAATTTTATTCTGGTTTTTTTTTTCAAAGATTCACAAGGATAAATTACATTTCGTCCATCTCCATGCATTATATATTCAATATTATGTGTTGCTTGATTTCATTTTAATCAATGAAAATTATCAAGCATTAATATCTCCTAAATAAATATCGATTGTAAAATTATAAATTTAATTGTAATAAACGAGAATATGTATACGCGTTTGTGTAAAAGCAGAAATTATTTTTTTTTATTTTATTAATAAAACTACTGCTAATACAGTTTACTCATTACCAAATTAACTGATTCAATTGTGAGTATTTTAACACACTTATCTTTTCTGTTTTAAAGCTTGCTAATGAATGAATATTTTCTTAAATTACTGAATATGTTTTGTCTGGTTTCTTCATAAGATCCGTTAAACTACCAATTTGTGGATCATCAATTGTCATTATCTTTGTCATCATTAGTACATGAGGCTCAAAGAACATATTGTACTTCTGCATCTATAAACTCAAGTTTAAGGAAACTGCAATCAATCATTCTTAATTACAATAGTCAAATTTTATACTGAAATTTATGTCTTGTGAAGATGGTGTCGAATATATATACAAAATGAAATACAATCACTCGGAATACTTAGCTGTAAAAATAAAGGCACCCGAAAATGATCTTCACACAAAGGAATATATTCCAATAATACAAAGGGAAGAATTAAAAAAATAGCTTTTAATAGAATGTTGAAAAATATAAGAAAGAAGTAATTAGTACGAATGCATGAATAATTGAATTGTAGAGGTAATTAGTTCGCAGTTAATGAATACAGTGAATATTTTAAATTTGCATTCGAATATTTTATTTTTGCACCGGGTAATAGATATTTTTATCAGAAGTAATGCATCATTAATGCGTCTGTTGATTGGATGATGGATTTTTTGTATGAGCAAAAGAGGTAAAGTGAAGTAGTTCTTTAGATGCAATCTAAATTTCAGAAGAGACAATTTAGGTTTAAGTGCCAAAGTCCACTTAGTTGTGGAATAAGGAAATGCGTTTTTTCCTTTACATTGGGTATAGTTAGTTTGTTCCTTGATTGTGGGATTTTTTAAGTAAAAAATTTTCTTAAAATCTCTTTAGCGAAATCATTGAGGTTTGGAATTTTAAGAACTCTGTGTAAAATATTATTCCAGATAAACCAGGAAGCATTGGTAATGATATGAAATATTTTATTTTGTAAAACTTCAATTTGTTCAATTTTGTTTCAATTTGTTTTACTAGTGAGTTCCCAAATTTGAGCAGCGTAAATAAGATCAGGTCATAAAACTTGTTTGTATGGTAAAATTTTATTCTTTAGGAAAGAGTGGAAAGTGGGAAAATGAGTGAGATAATGAGGTGAACTTCAGTTCAGAATTTTTTTTTACTATTGTTGGCATGACTTTTAAAAGAGAGATTATTGTCTAGGATCAGTCCACTTCTTTTTAATTATTCTTAATTACTACAGTTAAACGTTATACTGAAATTTATGATTGTGAAACTGGTGCTAAAACATATACAAAAATATATCATACAACCCAGGATATTCAAATGCAAAAATAAAAAAAAGCTGAAAAGTTCCTCACACAAAATATTATGTATTAAAAATACAAAGGTGTGGAAATTGTGGCGTTTGATACAATATCAAGAAATATAAGTAATCTGTAAGTTAAATACATTTAAAAGTTATTTATGTATTTAGCAATAGATATGTTCACCCATGATTCCCATCGGAGGGCACGTCAGGTATGAGAATTATAAGTTCCCAGCTTAGTAGTGGATTCCCACCAACTGGGTAGTTACAAAAATGATGCGAGGACGACTATCCACTACTGATGTCGGGGCGTTTTTCCCATGGGAAGGATTGCACCGCTGTCAGTGATAACCCTTAGGACTCGATCTCAGTTCCCATCAATACTGTCATGATGGTCCGGTAATTCAGATTTATTCATTTATTCAATGTGGGTTGAAGTAGTTTATGTGTGATTTTACCAGTGAAAAAATAAATTTACTTTCAATCACTAATAAATTAAATTCCCTCAAGGTGTGATATTTACTCACGAATTAAATATATTCACTGATATCTTCACGTTTATGATTAATCCTTTTTCTATTGAGAATCATTTCATACTATGATGAAGTATGATCAGTTTCACTTTAAATACTTCCAAATCTGATTCATCAGTTGATTCTGATTTTTCTCTGATGTTTCGAACTATCAGTAAACTTAAAGAATGACATTTGACTTGGTATGAAATGAGAAATTAAAATTTAAGAAATACTAAGCTTTTTTATTATATCATTATTACTTTCATTAATGGAATAAATCGATATTGCGCAACCCTAAAGATTATTATTAGTGCAAATTTTAATTCCTCATTAATGGGTAAAATGCTGATACTATGGTATATACAAATTAAGAGAGATCTGTATATATGCTTACATCGAAAAATATAATATTTCGAATCTCGGCCCTCTAATTCTTACATTATGTTTTCGTAAACCCTATATGCTTTAAAATTATACAACATTTTATTTGAGAATTCCATTGATCTTTTTTAGGCATTTATACAATAAAATAATAGAAATCAAATTAAAAATCATTTTATTTGGTGATGATTTTCAACTCTCTTTCAAACATCCAAGTGAGCAAAAATATTTTTGTCCTGTATTAAAAATTATATTATACAAATTGCTTTACATAAACTTATCATCAGTTTCAAAACTCACATAACAGAAACGATTATAAGAGTTCGAAATATTGTTATTCATGACAAATTTACTACACCTCTGTGTGTAAATAAAGGAGATCTTTTGAGAAATTAAAAGATTTAAATGAAGTTTTAACAAGCAATCTTCCTAAACTCGCGTCATTTGACTTGAGTTCCTGAAATAATAAAGCACTTGCTTGAATTGCTGCACTCTAAACTTTGGGGAATTCTCGAATGTGAGTGCAAACAATTTACTCCTAGATTCTGGTGTTTAAAAGACGATGCAGACCTTTAACGAATTAACTGCACTTCATCAAGATAGTGAATTCCGCCAAATTAACTTAATAAAACCGTTGAAGTCAACATCCTAATTGTAAAATGAAGGTGAGTATATGTTGAGTAGTGTTTTAAATCAGATGCTTTAGATTTTATTTCTTTGCTCTGGCATTATCGTTGGGAATATCTATTGATTAATTTCACCCATTAATTGTTAGGAAAATAGTCCTTAGTAAATATTAAACATTTCAATATTTTATATGTTTTGTGTTATGTTTTGATTTTGTAAATTTAATTTTATAGTTTTGTATAATTTTTAAAATGTTCTGTGTATTTTTAAAGTGTGTAGATTATTTTTTGTGTGTGAATAAGTATGCATAAAATAATTGTGAAAATTCTTATTATAAACAATGTCACAAATTTCGCTAAGCAATGGAAATAAATTGAAGATTCCATACACACATATATAAATTCAATCATTAATTATTCAAAAATGTTTTTATCTTTCTTCGTGTTTGAAGACTTTTTTTTTGTTTATCATAAACATAATTTGTATATTTTTTTAATCTATGAATTTTTGTATTTAATAAATATCTCACATTTTTCAGCGAATTAGCTTTTATTTCTTTCTTTCTATTTAAGATATGGCATTTGATTTAAATTATGGTTAAAGCCTTTTTAATTGTAACTAATATATAAAAAAGAAAAAAATCAAGTGTGCATTTAAAGTGATTAATTAATTTTAGAAATAATTACGAAAATTCCAGTGCTATTAATCTTTATTCCTTGCGAATAAACATAGTGCATTTTTTTTGTTCTTATAATTAAAAAATTATGGTCTCAAAATATTCATAACTTTAATTTTACGATTTATTTTTTTAATATTTAGTAAATATTCTTAAAAATAGCATAAATATCAAAAATGCAAATATTTTAAAAAGAAAATGGGTCATCATATAACAGAAAGACCAATGCTATTGATAATCACAATTCTAGATAAATGAAAATAAAAATGTGACCGCAATTTAAATAAAGAAGCAAATGGAATTTTTCCAACTCATCTAAATTTAGTCGGTTATACTTTCTATTTTTCAGCACAGCCTAACTTTTCATGTACCTTAAATTACTAGAAATATATCTTTATTTTATTTTATTTTTTCTTAAATGAATATTGGAAAAGATTTTCTATTCGACAAGCATCGATTCTTCGATCAACTGGCTTGCAGATATATATTCATACATAACGGTGATATATCTATAATTGGAAAGATTTATATCCCTTAGTCAAAATCCGTCAGCGGGATGTATGTATCTTCCCCAACCATATTCATATGAACACCAAAATTAAAAAAAAACAAGTATATTGATGTATTAAACCAAGCATAAAGATTTATCACAAGAAATGTAAATCTGTATCAAACTCTGGACATAATATTCACTCGTGTTGATCGTAATTCAGTTAAATTTATTTAATGTATTTCTCAACATAATAATTTGTTAATGGAATGATTATTTAAATATAGCTCATTATATGAAATTGTCAACAATATTTTAGATCTGTTTCAGATTTTACGCTCAAATTTTACATGTATATTCCTAATAAATTTGCAAAGCTATATTATGAAGCACACAGCACGCCTTAGTGTTCTATTCTGTGCGAAAGTCTGGAAGCAAATAACTCCGCTGAGTTTTTCTTGTCACCTCATATTAACAACAAATACAGCTACTCCAATGGATGATGCAGGAGAAGTGAAATCCTGTACTTGATGTAACAAACTTATTATTACTGAAACGAAACTGAAATCTCCATGGCTTAAAAGTGGAGTCGTTTTGCTTTTTGGTCTGCCTCAAGATTATAATGCACAACTCCACTAGTAAACAATTTTTTAAAGTAAGTCAAATAATTAGGTAAAACTCATTTAAAAATTAAGAATCATTTATTGCTATCACAATATGTTCTGAATATTGAATTAATGGCTGACAATATACCTAGCTCTTGCACTGGGTGATTCAATTCAGTGAATTTGTCAAATGGCTTGTAGCAGTTTTACTAATAGAGACTTATTATTACTGAGACAAAACTGAAAAACCAGACTTAAATGTATGGTAACCTTTCTTTTAGGTCATTTTAAGATTGCCCTATGGAATATTTCCACTGGTAAATAATTTTTTTAAGTAAGTCAAATAATTAGGTAAAACTCATTTAAAAATTAAGAATCATTTATTGTTATCACAATATGTTCTGAATATTGAATTAATGGCTGACAATAAACGTAGCTTTTGCACTGGGTGATTCAATTCAGTGGAGGTGTCAAATGGCTTGTAGCAGTTTTACTAATAGAGACATTATTACTGAGACAAAACTGAAAATCCAGACTTAAATGTATAGTAACCTTTCTTTTCGGTCATTTTAAGATTACCCTATGAAATATTTACACTGCTAAATATATTTTTAAAGTAAGTCAAATAAATAGGTAAAACTCATTTAAAAATTAA
>JAPMOR010041384.1:0-33328 GCA_026543865.1 Argiope aurantia | reverse complement strand
TTCAATTCAGTGGAGGTGTCAAATGGCTTGTAGCAGTTTTACTAATAGAGACTTATTATTACTGAGACAAAACTGAAAATCCAGACTTGACGGTATGGCAACCTATCTTTTCGGCCATTTTAAGATTACCCTATGCCATATTTCCACTGGTAAATTTTATTCAAATCAGACAAACAGATGAATTGCAATTAAAGTTTGAGAATCCTTTATTTCTTTTATAATGTTTTCTATAAAAGTAAACTAATGAGTTTGTAAATATTCACTGAATCTTCCTCGAAATTTTTCAATGCATAGATAGATGTATTATTCAAATATTTATGAAAATCATTTATTCAATAAAGAAGTGAATATAAATCCTTTGCAAAGGTGTTTTAGCCACTCTAAACCCAGAAAGGCATGAACTTTTATATAATTCCTCGATTCCGACACAATTAACTTCAATCTCAAATCATTCTACTTCAAAACTATCCTCTATCGAAAGCACTCGAGCTCTTCAAATGAACACTTTACCCCTTTTTGACACTCTCCGTTGTCTCTTCAATTCGACACTTAGCACTTCGCAAACGTCCTCTCGAATCCGGCGAATGGCTGCGCTTCGAGAGCAAAGAGGAGGGCAGGCCGTTTACCCACCTGGCGCATTCCGGAGTCAAAGCCCCTCTCCCGCTCTCCTAATAAGAGCTGACGGAGACCAAATCCGCGTCGCTTTGGATAAAGCTTCGCAAACTCTTTCGGTCGAGGTGTCAGTAATGGAACGAGGGTGTCTCTGGTTAATGGAGAACGAGGCTAGGTGATTGCCTTTTCAGAAAGGTGGTGTTTTAATGAGAACGCTTCAGTTTAGTACAGGATAAGTATTGGAAGTTTCTGAGATAAATATTAGAGGAAGTAGAGCGAGAATCTGTATAAGTAATTTCTTAAACTATGCATGAAATATAATGTTATTAAAATTTTTATAGGATACATATTTAGTATATATGCTTAATAAAAACAAGTTATCCTAAAAGAATTTCAAAATAATTCTTACATTTGGCATTTAATATATTCGAATTTTTTTTGCTTGAATTTTGTTTTGCTATTTTTATTAAATAAATTATTCAGTTGTAAATTAAATAGTAATAATTTAGTAGTTTAGTCTGTTCCTAATCTGGAGACCTAGTCCTAGATCTTTAGAAATTATTCATTTACGACCATTGATGACGTAAATTATAGAATTATGGAACTAATGAAAACACTCCGAATATATATATATATATATATATATATATATATAATCTCTCATAACTTTTAAATGTAATAGTAAACTTACCGAAATGCAGTTTACCTAATTTAAAAATGCAGTTCAAAGTTATGTTATTAAAAAGTATCACCATGTATCATTGTAAATACTGTATCTATGATGAATTTGGATTAAAAATTATCGTATTAACTAATTCCAGGTGTAAGCCATGTTAGAGAACCAATATCAAATTAGAAATCATAAATGTTTATCAGAGAACTGCTTTATTTTCGCTTGCCAAGTATACATATATGATTTATTCTAGGCTAAAAAAAATGAAGAACCTCAATTCATTTATTTACAAATCGTCTGATAAACATCTTATAAATGCGACTTTTGGGCTGTATATGTTTTAATCGTCTGCCAAATGGTTCTGAAAATGTCAAATATAATTTATTATAATATGCAATAAATGTTCCTGTTTCGATCGCCGAAACTTTGTCGAGCCATTTGAAATTCATAAGAAAAGCTTTAGCATTTAAAAATAAGCAAAAATTGTTGCTAATATTTTGTTCTATAAGTATTTAATTGATACCTGAAAACTCATTTCTGAACAAAAGCAATTCCATATTTAGACTTCATCATCAGTACTCCTTAATGGAAAATGTAATATCAATGGATACCTCTTTAACCCTCCAAGCGCCGGATTTGTGTTTTTCTGCAAAACAGTTCCTTTTCAAGATGGGCGGAAACGTGTTATTTCGCCCTCCTCGGTTGTCTTCAAGAGGGCGCAAACAATTTTTTCCTACTTAGGATTTTGCCTCCCAAATCGGAAAAGACGTGTTTTTTCGCCATTGTCTTCCCCCTCCTCTAATGACGTCTTTGGCAGTGAAAGATTGGAAAGGCAGCAGGGAGTCCGGATGGAACTCATTTGCTCTGACTAATGAATTCCTGATCTTATAAACGATTTAAATGGTGAAGGTTGCTTTCTGAAAGAAAGCAAATCTTTCTTAAATTATTATCATGGATGAAAAATTTTATAAGTACGTATTTTCAAAAGTAAAAAAAAAAAAAGATGTTTTTAAATATCTTATTATAAAATTTGTAATTAAACATTAATAAAATATATCGATTGGCATCAAAGTAATAACAACAACAAATTTGTTTTTTTAATACTAAAAGAATCCCTACTTTGCATCAATGTTTATCTATAATATAAATACTTGGAAAGAAATGTCATTACTCAAAATAGATATGCATCTGTTCATATCTAAAGAAGGTTTTGTCATATTTATATTTTGACATAAATGTTAAAAGACTTTTTCTATTCTTTTTTTTTTTCCCTTCTGAAATATTGAATAAAATAGTGAAAGGAATTTCCTGGTTCATTAATTAAGAAATGGGGTATTATATTATATGTAAAATGCATTAAAATATCAGTGCGTTTCAAAATTGAATTTCATTGAATTTCAGCATTTAAAAATAAGCAAAAATTGTTGCTAATTTTTTGTTCTAAAGTACTTAATTCATAACTGAAAACTAATTTCTGAACAAAGACAATCGATATTTAGACTTTATCATCTGCACTCCTCATTGGAAACTGCAATATTAATAGATACATCTTTAATAAAACCCAAAAATTTTGCTGTGACCCTTGGTAATATTTTTCTATTTAAAGACTTTTAGTTAGTTTCTGTGGATAATAATCAAAATATCGCCAATCATTCAATTTTCATACTATACAATCTTACTGGGGAGTGTTTTGATACTATTTTTACGAATACAATCTATAGATTTAAAAAACTAAATAATTAATTAAAAGCTTAATTATAAGGGTTAATATGTGAAACAAAATGCATTCCATGCCTAAATTAAAATAAAAACCATTAATATTTGAAAATAAATAACACTCAAAATAAAAAATAAAAAGGTTTCTAAAATTTATTTATAGAACTTCAAATCAATATTTATTTCCAAAAAGCTTTACAAAAAGAAATGTATAATTTTTCAAATGTTATTTTGATACAAACAAAGGAAGTATTTACTTTTACTTTCATGTATTCTTCGAATTATTCAGGAAGGCTATTGTTCCTTTAATTGCTTTTATTTCTGTTTTTCATTCTTAAAGAATGCTTTTATAAAAATAAAAACAAAAATAGATTCTAAATGTCTGAAAATGCATATGTTGAATACCTTAAGTAAGTAAGTCTCTTTTTTATTTTGATCCCTATTTTCTGTGAAAGTAAATGAATTCTCAGAAAACCAGAAAACATTTTAATTTCAGTCGATCAGTTTTTATGAAAAGCTCCAATAAAAGAAATTTGTCGTTTAATATTAAACAATAAAAATTGCAATTTCTTTTTAAAATTTGAGACGCAAGCATGGAAACTGAAGATTTTTTTTTTCATTAAGGATGCAGATTTATAAAGATTTTTTGACGTGAACGTGAACTGCGAACTAGATAATAGAAAGTGTGTTTCATATTATAAGAAGGGAAAAACGTTTAAGCGTGACAGTAAATAAAGGTTGCAATTTCTTGGGTCCATAAAACTAACATTTTCATTCTTACTTTTAAATATCAATTTATATATATATATTATTATAAAACCGATTTAGAAATAAAACATTTTTTATGATTGAAAAGAATAGCTTTAGAAAAAGTTTAAAAAATTAGCAAAACATGAAAAATTCATTACTTAATAACGTACAAAATAAAACACAGTAATTCAGATTTAGAAAAATCCAATCATTGCTTGTAATAACTAAAGCGCTTGGATATTTTTACATCCCATTAAAGAAAACAATAAAACCATTAACAATTTTACAAGAAATATTATGTATATGCATAAATGCATTTTTATTGAGATAATAATTATAGATTGAATGATATCTACAAATAATGCGATGCAGTATTGCGCATTGTTGAAAAACGCTCCTTTAAAAATTCATATTTGGTATCTGATTCGTTCTCGTTCTGTATACGCTCACTGAAACAGGTACTTTTTTAATTAATGAAGTGTGTAATTAAATATTGAGTTTCATATAAATTAAAATTCTTCAAGAAAAAAAATAATTCAAATAAAAAATATGTTAACCAATGATAAACCAACCCTTGAATCATCATCCTATCCACAAGCAAATTGAAAATTTCTTTCCGCTCTCAGTTTCACAGAGGTTAGTAAAATTTAACAAACTGAAGAAACCTGAATTACCACCTATTTCTAGTAAATGTTAGTGAGATGCTCTCTTGTTTAAAATAGAATAGGGATAGAAGTTCACTTTATGTCTTTTGGAAGTCCACATCTGGATCCGTTAACGAAAAAAAAAAGGAATCGGATTGCTCGATCGATTCAGATATGGTAATTTTCATTCTATTTGGGTGTTTAAGGTTACGATCACAATTTCTCAAATCTCTCGAGCGTAGCATGAACTTTTCCAGGATCTACGACCCACAAAACATAGCGTATATACGAGGGGGGGGGGAGATATATCTAAGAAATTATACTTAATTAATATACGTTTATTAAATAAAGTAAAATATATATCTATCCATGAAAATAATTTAATCGAAATAATTTGCATGAATATCAACACTATAGTGCACAACTGAGAACCATAGGTGTTTGAACCTATGCAATATTATCATGCTTAATTATGCAATTACGTTTTATTTTGGCATCCTCTGAATATATTTCAAGAATTTAATATAACATTCCACTTCTGGTCTGAAATGCGCCGATAAATGCTTTCGTTAGTATATAAATAATTACAGCTGACATGAGCAATGATTTATTTATACGGTAAAAAATTTGAGCTGATATTTATTCAAAAAACGTGGCGTAATCTGATCATGTTCAAATACTTGATTTCCGCTTTGAAATGGAATCCTGAGATTATTATTTTACTCGGTCCGGCATCGCTCCAAAGAGGAGAATATTTGAAACGAAACTATAGTATATAAACCAAGATTTATACTGCGCAATACCGGTTTAACATGGATTCAGTTCAAAGATATTGCCCGACAATAAGTTTTATTTAATTCGCAATTTAATCTATAATATAATAGTTAATGATTCCCAACAAAGAAAAAAATTAATATGTATATAAATATTTGTATTGGTATAAATTCGACTGTTATCAATGTTGATATATATATTTTTTTCCTATTTCTGTAATTTATTTTGTTTTCATTTAAACTAAAGAAAATGCTTAGCATAATTTGTTTAAAAAAATTCGTATATTTATGATAAATGTCCTGTTCTGACAACAAATATAAATAAATTACAAAATAAAAATGCAAAAAATAGGGTTTTTTTCCTTTTGTTTTAACTTTATACAATATTTGAAATATGATATTTTGAGTTATCGAATCAAACGAATTATAAAAATGATTGTAAAAGATGCTATAAATAGGTTTAGGCAAGTAAACTGAAACAAACTTGAAACTTGTTGATAGATAAACTTGATATATATATATATATATATATATATATATATATATATATATATATATTCAAATCAGTTTGAATTCACAGAAATATTGTACGAAGACATGGAATAAAATCATTATGTGGATATAATTTTTACTCAACTAAAAAAAACTCTATAGTTATTTTAGTACCCTATTCTATTAAATTTCAAAAGTTTATTAACAAATAGCTGCCTTGGACAACCGCTGGTACGTCGTGATTAATGCTTGCTGAAAATTTTACTATTTTATGTAACGTTAATATCGTCTTCAGATTATATTTAAGCAGCAAGGTTTGACAAATCATATCACGTACTGAAACACAAGTCTTACATCATTCTATTCATTGTACTATGTATTCTCGGTTAGTTCCCCAAAAATTTAAACTTTAATTTGTCAGAAAGAATTGTAAAATTTGAATGTTTTTGCAATTTGCGTACCATGAACCACGAGGGAGAAATTAAAGGTTTTCTACCTTCATCCCATCCACACCAGAAGTTGGATGCCCCCAAAAATTTTATATGCACCAGGCCTACACAAACGATAGACATATTTATAGAATCGTATTTACTTATATTGTATAATCTGTTATACTGTAGCTAAGACTAACTCAAAGCCACTACATGCATTCTGCATTTCTTCGGTCTGAAATTACTTTTTGGAAAAATGCGTTAAGATTTTATTCATCAATTATCAATAATAATAATAATAATAATGGTATACAATAGAGTAGAATACAAAAATATAGTAATAAATGTTTTCAGGCCTAAAATACAATGTGAGAGCATAGAAATAGCTCTTATTACTAATTCTGGTCTGGCAGTAATCAAATATAAAGAAACTCGTATACGAGATTGCTTCATTTAGTGTTTCCGCAGTTACACTTATTTCAACATTTCGATAATTAATGGATCTGAAAAATATTACATAAAATTTAAGAGAATGCGAAAATAGATTAAATCTCCACTAAATAGATAATCGATAAGCCTTACTAATGGAAATTGCTTTTTGCTTTTTCTTAAAAAATGCTTTTTTTAAAAATTATATTGCATTCAATTCTTACGTTTATTTCTTTACTTTGATTAAATTTTCCAAATTCGATTGACAATGATTTTAATGTTATGATGAAATTCAATCTCATACATCAAAACATTCGGTCGCTTGTTTTTACCAATGTTAAAATTGTTTAAAAAATGTTTTTGTTCGGTAGTAACTCCGAAATAAGTACCCACTTATGTACTTTTTCTTAATTATATATAATTTTTATTTGTACACCACAAACCCTGTTGCAGATTTCTTCATGTAAATTCATATTTCTAAGGCGTATCAAATCAATAAAATTTTAAATAATGCATTAATCGTTTAACTGTCTAGAAAAGTGAATAATATGGTTGAACGAACTCGTCGTGAAAAGCGGATGGTATCCTTTAACCACTTAATAAATAATTAATTAATATTGTAAAACTGCATAAAATAGTTGTAAGTAAACACTACACATAAATACTAGATGTGAATTTCAGGGAAAATATGAGCTTAGAGAAAATATGAGACTGTATACTTAATGACTCGAGGCAAATAATTCCACTTCATTGGATAAAAATAGTTGTAATTCTCTTTAAATCAAAATATTCAATGCCTCAAAAGAATTAAAAAGATCAAACAAAATAACTTTCTTCTTTCAATATAATTAATATCCACTATATAATTTTTTGATCAACAATTAAAAAAACATGTTTCTCTCCGACAATTATTCACTCGTTTTCACATAATTTGATATTCTTTATCATTTTATATCTTAGTGTATCTTTTATTTCACCTTTCTTATATTTTCTATATTTATTAATATTTATTTTACCCGAATTAAATCATTTTATCAGGCGTTTTTTTCATCCAGAAATCGATGACATTAAAATTTAATTCGCAAAACGTTCTTAAACAAATTTTTATAGCATAAAAATTTTATTCTCAAAGCCTTCATTGAATAATTTTGTATTCTTTTTGTTAGAAATTTCATTTTATTTGTCGGCACGTTTTACTGAACTGCAAGTTTTGTAAACACCAAAGCAGTATCACTTTCTTCATAAAAACAGTTTTTGAGAAAATAATAATTCTGTTTAGTAGATTCTATCAAGAAGATATTTTAAATATATTTTTTTAGCAATATAATAAAAAATATCAAAATGTTTGGTTCCATTAATTTTAATCCCAATAATCTACAAAAGAAATATACTAATAAAAGTCTATTCTGATTTAATTAACTTTATTTTAAATTTTTTTTCAATAATGATTTCAAAATTTAAATTCTGTCCTGTAAGCGTTTTTCCTTAAACTATTTCATAATTAGGGATCCTCTCAAATTAAAATATTTTATTTCTTTTTTTTATCTTTTATCATAAGCATCATTAAATAGCTATATTTATAATCTGGCTCAATCATGATATATATAATTAATAATTTTTATGAAAAATATTCCAAACACTATAGTATCACTTTCAATTTTTTTTCATCAGATTTCCTTTTTTTTAAATTTTCTTATAATGAACGTAAGAAGTATAGTCTTTATAATATCCAGTAATTTCCCGCAATCATACTCATGTATTTATTTTATACTTATCTTTACATCCTCTCTCTGTCTCCGATCTAACTTGAAATCTTTCATCTTGCAATTTTCTGACGGCACCTATATTTTTTCCCCTTAAAAATAGTTTAATCTATCTAGAATTGAATAAAATAAATTTTATACTCATATTACGTCCTATTACCTTAAAATGTATTAAGCTCTCTTGTAGAAATTATTCGTGGAATATCTTCGGTTTCCAAGAAATCTGAAATTGAATTCTGATGGTTATTGAAAATATCAAAGATTTCAAGTCAATGTTTCTCCACTTTTCATCACATTTCAAGATAATATTCCATATTTAATTTGTTTTTTGATGAAAGGTCCTTATTAATACCCCTTGGTTTGGGTTTTTTGTATTAACTAGCAACTAGTTGCAGAAGCACTTGAAACATTCCTCTTCCTCATTTAGTGCCGTACGAAAATGCTTCTATCTGCCTAATTTTAATGGAATTGTGGTGAATCTTATAAGCCAGATAACAGCTACGGGGCACGAGTAATTACTTTTGTCTTGTGGTCTTGTTACTCGGCTGCGAACCACAAGGTCCCAGGTTCTATCCTCGCTCACAACAATCCGCTGCAGAATAATGTAATGGGGTAATGGAAACAATTTACTAAACTAAACAAATGATGCCTTTAGTTAGTTTACTGTTCCCAACTTCCTAAGCAGCTATGATTGTTTGTTTTTTTCCAGCCTCATTTTCATTTTCCTTTCTTTTTTTTTTTTGCAATGGTTGTTATTTATTTTTATGACCGTTTTATACGCAAAGAAAGTATAGAAATTTCATTCAATTATTCCGGAAACTGCTCGGATGCTATCTTAAAATCACTGCAAACTGATCATTTATGTCCTGAATCTCATTACGCTGAAATCAGCTTTCAAGAAAAGGAAATAGTTTTAAAAATAGATATAAAGTTTTAATATTTTAAATGTCATAAAAATCCCCTAATATTTTTAAAAGTTTTAAAAATGGATTTAAATATGTCAGAATTATTAAACGATTTTTAAATAAACTTTTCCCCCAAGTCCTGGGAAAAATGTGAAAAATATATTAAAAGAAGAACCATAAAGAAATAAATATGGAAAAATAATGAGTTAAGAAAAACAACAAAAAGAGATCCTTAATGGAAAATTGTCCTTCGGATTTAAAATGTGTTTATACTTTTTCTTCATTAAAAGGAACTAATATCTTAAAAGCCAACTTTAGCCGCACCAAACATTCCGGGATAAATAAATTTCCTTTAGAAACAATATGCATTTTTAATCTATGTATACTTAGTGAAAATTTTAATCGTATACGCAATTTTAATCGATTTGAAGCACGATCTCTAGGACGCTAAGAAGGCAAAGCATATATTTTACTATAATTTTTTAATGCTTCACATTTTATTAAGTTTACGGAATACAATTCTAATGTTTAAAATTCAAAGTAACTTTTTCTTTTACTTAAAGGACTAAACGTAACAAACCATTTTAATCATTTCCAATTAAACGGAACAGAATGTCTATTAAATAGACAGCGTGAAGCACATGAATTTTAGTTAGCTGTTGAAAAAACAAGATGAACTATTCTGAAAATCAAATTACTTTCACCACTTTGGACAAACGATTCTGAATAAAAATGTAAATGCTTAATTCCATAAAAATGTAAATGCAAAAGTTTGAGGTGACATACTGGAACAATCACACAGTTTATGTTTTGACAAGGTTGCATAATCATGAGGTTCTTGAAAAATGATGATTCCTCCATATGATGATTCACAAGCTGTTTCATGCGTTCCCATATTTCACAGATTCTTAACAATGATTTTTATATAAATCACATATGTCGAATTGACTTGGTGTCTCAATCTTCAGTCACTGTAGAGCAACCTCGCCAAATTACAAATAGGAGGAATACAATTTTAATGTAATTGGGATAATTTAGCCAATGTAAAATTACCCCAATACCCTTCTCGAAACTGTGATTTTTAATTATATTAGTAACGTTGTTCATCATAATTAATTTTCGAATAATTAGAACTTCGATCAATTCTATTTATGAATGATATTTAATGCATACATTTTTGAAATAAAAGATATTTAAATATTATCAAATCTAAATAGAATGGCAGGTTTTCATTAAATTTACTTTCATCATATTATTCTCAGTTAAAACTTAAAATTAGTTCAATAGAATGAAATTTTTCAGTTCATATGAAAAAGTCTTTATTTAAGATTCGAATTTGCCACACAACCATCAGTGACCCTTTTGAATATATTAGAAGCAATTTTTTCAAAACCTTCTAATGAATATTCGGCCTGATTTTTGAATGTATTTTTAAAGTACGCGCTATGCTAAATTCTAATATATCCGTTCGAATTATTCGAAGTCATAATATTTAAAAAAAAAGTTTCCTGTTTATGTATATTAGTGTATAAAATGGGAAACTTATTCAACAAAAGTCATGCACTTCTGATTTTTCTCCTCAACTTGGCTTGGCATGAATAATATTTGCATAATCGTCAAGGAAAGATAAAATAATGCTGCTTTTTCTAACGTGATCTCAACAGCTTCAGTGAACAGAGAATAACAAATTCCGCTCTGTTTCTTTATTACAAAGAGAATTTGAAAAATAAAAAACAAGGTCATATTAAAGTTTAAATATTCTCTTTTTCTTTATATTTCCTCTCTCTAAATGCTTATCAAACGGGGGATTCGAATTTCAACTTCAAACGCGATCACACGATAGTATATTAAATTTTAAGATTTGATAATTGTGTTCCGCCGTCATTTCTTAATCCTGCTGAAAAATTCATAGAATTATATCGGAATAATACAAAATGCGAGACATTTCTATTAAATTTGAAATAAAAATGAACAGATTTTTTTTTAATGTTTTGCGATGGAGATTTACTAATTTTATTTTATGAAGAATTAGTCATCTGATAAAAAACTATTAGGTAGATCAAAAATAAATCAATGGTAAATGTATCTTGAATCAACAGCTATATAACAGATTAGATATTTATGTGTAATAACAATGAAGATGATTGCGTATGTTTATTACCTTTCTACAGGACAAAACGCTAAACCTAGTACTTCCGCATTCTTCTAAAATACAATTTGGAAAGTGGGAATCAACCCGTCAAAACGAATTTTCGAAATTTCAATTAGATTTTCAACTAATTATAAATCAGTGTCTTCAATTTGATTTTGAACTAATTATGAATCAGTAGGAAATTTGCATTTTTTCGCATTAACTCCCAAAAATATTATTGCACTAATCTACTGTATTAGATTGTAAAATTGATTTTCCTTTTCATGATACCAATATAATTTTGGTACGCAATTTTCAAATTTTTAATAAACTTTACATGACAAACTTATTTGTTTGAGATATAATAACATTTTTTTAATTTATTTTTGTGGTACACAATTGTCAGAATTTATACCAAATTTTTATTAATCTTCATAATAAATTTTTATTTGTAATTTTTGGTTAAAAATTATTTTTACAAAAATTGGCCAGTTAAAATTAAATAATTAACTAATTGTTAAAATTAAATAATTGTTCCTCCAAATATTTAAACACGATATTATTTTCTAGTATTGAAAATATGGAAGAATGTCTTTGGTAAAATAAAATGGTTTTGAAAAAAACTTTAACTATTGTAGTTGAGGAATTAATTACAAAAATCCTACTTTATAAAATAATAATAATAATAAACAATAAATAAATAAAAATTAAAAAAAAGTCATGTTAAATAAAATTATGCTCTAAAAATAGATTCCATATTAACATCACCGTAGTCATTATGTAGTCACCTTCAAAGCCAATCAATGATATTTATTCATTGTTGCTTACAAATATTATTAAGGTTTTAAAAATAAAAATATAAATTTATTCCTATTAAAGAATTGGATATGGTTCTCAAGTAGCTAATTTTAATTATTTGTCAACAAATGAAAATTATAAGACTTAAGAAATTCTAACAATAAAAGGGTAAAGGAATTATTTCTACAAACTCATTGAAACATAGCTTGATTCCTTCGAATTAGAATTTAAAAAATTTCTTCCCCTTTTCGCCTGATACTTGAACTTCGGTTCTTCTTTAACGAGTTTATCTTACAAAATATAATAAAACGCCTTATCTTTATTTTAAAATCTTTGGATTCACACAAATGTATATCATTATTTTAATTAATAGAATGGCCAAAGAATGCTTGCTTTGTGCTTCTGAGATTCGTTATTTGGAAAAAAATAACAAATAGCGGGGATACAAAGTGGATTTGTTATCATTGCTCCTCTTTAAAAATATATATAATTGTAATGATCTTCAACGCTTTTAGTAAGGGGGGGGGGAGTAGCTTTTATCAAAACATTATATGTGTTGGGATTATAAGAGATATTTTAATATATGTCTTTTATTTCTATGCACAACACGTTTTTTAAACTTTATTTAATTATTTCAAACCATTAAAAAGTGTTATATACAAAATACATATTAATTTATGAAAATTTTATCTTTCTATTAACGAAAAATGTTTTTTTATGTTTTTTTTATTTGTTTGTTTTTGTCAATAGGGCACCTATACCAGAGGGGCATAATTAAGTCCTCTTGAGATTTCGATAATAGGAAATTGAAGACTTTGAAGTAAGGTTGCGTGAATAATTTAGTATTAAAAGAAAGAGCAACTAATGCTGTAAAGGTTTCTTTAAATGCATCTTTTCCCTCATAAAGGACGGATTTGAAAACTTTAATAAACTACAAAATTCTTGATATTTATGTATGTAATTAAATCAATTAGCGATTGAATCAAAGAGTAAAATCGTTTGGATATTTTATCACAGATGCTCTTAGCGTTTTAACTTAGATTTAAATAAAAATAAATGTGCGAACTACATGTTACATCTAATCAGGATATTAAATGATTGCTTAGTGATGAGCTAAAACAAGGAATTTCTCAAAATGATCCTTGTAATTATTTAAGGTTGATTTTTTATTTAACGTTAATAGACATATTTATAAATTATTTATATGCTACTCAACAAAGATTTGTTGTGATAGTCTAAATAAAAATCTCAAGGAATTCGAACGCTTATAAGCGTGGAAATAATAAGCAAATCATTATTCTGTATTGCACTGTCTTGTATTTCAGTGCGTTTTTGAATTTAATGCCTTATAACACAAGAAAGCTTACTCTGTATTTACAGCATAATCATATTTCAATTTAGGTCATAGTGTGAGAAATATAAAGTAGTTAAGACAAAAAGAAATTTCGATTTGGCGGCATTTATTATCTACTCGTTCAAAGTATCTATCTGTCATATTTGATAGCTGTAGGTCTAACTGTCTGGCCTGTAGAGCGCAAACACTCACACATGCACACTAATATACACAAATATACCTTTTTATTAGTACAAATATTAGTGTCTCAATAATATGTTATTAAATATGGTTCTCAGGGCACAGAATATACGGAAAATATAAAATTCGTAATTCATTAGAGCATTTATTGAATTTAGAAGCATATAATTATTTACTTCATTTATACAATTTTGTTAGTAGATGTATGACTATTACTAATATTATTTTAAATTAGATGTTAGGCTCTGATTAGAGCAGATATTTTTTATACACTAAACCGCATTATTCTTAAATATAACTGATTGATGGATTTATAATAAAAATATTGTAAAGTTCTTAAAAAATTTTCTTGCATTAATTTTTTTGAAAATATCGCATTTCATATTTATTCTCTTTACTAAAGACACGTGCTGGAAATTACACTTTTGTAAGTTTAATTTGAAGTAATATCTTACTTATTCTTTAATTTGAGTTTTTGTAAATGTGACGGCAACACTTAAATAAAGCAATTTTCCCCATGCACTCATAATGCGCTCGTGCAGTTAAATTTTATTTTTATTTTGTGAGAAATAAATTGATGGAAAATATAGATAAAATATTTTTAAATTTATTAAAAATAGAAATTAATTTATGGACTGAAATATTGGTATCATTAAAAAGGTAGTTTTTTGAAAATTATTTAAAAATCATTTTTATGCTGTTAAAGTTTTTGAATTTATCTGGGAAAATGCCAAATTTTTCTTGATTTTTAATTGATGAAAATACTAATTAAAATTTCAAAACATAATTATCATGTGACCCACCTCCACTCTCCTAATTATGTTTCTGCCAATTTTGAAAGTTTTACTGGCTTGTTTGCCCAGTAAAGCGCCAAAACACACATGGAATATTCTAATTTATGCTTCAGTTGACTTGACGTCCCTGTTACATGGTAAGCAAATTTTCAATTCAATAAACCTAGCTTTATTTTGCTTTATTGCATTGATAAAATATTCCGGTTCGTTTACGTGCTCCCAGAAGCTTTGCAAATTGCAAAATCTAAATATATCGATTCATTTTGCTCTTTTCAGCAGAAGTAATCATTTATAAAATATTATTACTCTCTTACTTTATCCAAGAGAGACTTGCCTTTTAATACTCGAATCACTTCCCAAGACAGCATATTGGAAATGATTTGTATTAAAAAGTGCTCAGTATTTATACACGATTTCTTTACAGAGCAAATATTTTTTAAACGGGAACTGAACAGATTTCTCGCTCATAGCAATCAGTTCTGATTAATCTACGTTTTCTCGTAAATATTTGTATATACACATTTATATTTTCCTACTCAAATTGTTTCGCCATAATTTCAGTGGGACGGCTTATGACAAGAAAAATCTTCATTCAATTTTCCAAATTATTCCGGTAAGAAAAAGGAAATTGTAGTAATCAGAATTGAAAGGAATTTTACGAAACATTTCAATGTGAATTAAATGAATATGATTCATTATAATGCATGTTTTAATGAAACAAAATACAGTTATTCATAAATTTTCAATTAATAAAATCGTTCAAACATATCAGATTTAAATAACAATTAATGTTATTCGATATTTAATCAAGTTTATGGAAATGCCCTTAATATTCATGTAAGCTTACACTAATCCTTGAGAAACTTACTATACACATCACGCCAGTAGTTTTCAATATCAATTCACTCATGTAACCATCGTGGTTATTTTTCTGAGCAACTTATATCAAAACAATATTAAATTTTTATTTAATATGTTTGTATTTTTTTAGCCACTTAATGAATGAAGAATATTTTTAAAGCTTAAAAATGTACTTTCGTCTTTAAGCTATTTAAAATCTGAACCACAAAGCATTAAATATTTTGATATAAGTGATTTATGAAAAAACAGTTCATGCTTGAAAGAAGTAACGGGTGTATTTAATTTTTTTTTTCTGTGTGACGAATAATTTAAACAAATTACGATTCATCAATGGATTATTAACACTAGATTTACCAGACCAGTCATTTTGACTGGTCGTGCAACTTCAATTCAAAATTCCTGCTACATTAAACATTTGCTTTCCAAAATGATGTTATGACTTTTGTAGCTATAAATAGAGAATACATTTTATGAACTTAATTTTACTTTATATATGTTAGAAACAAATATATTTTTTGTTATAACTATTTATACCAGTACCAGTCAAAATGACTGGTGAATGTTTCTATGAAGGAATCATGAGACCGTGGAAATACAAATAGTGCCCATACGTCTTTTGTTCAATACTTTATCGTTATCGAGCCGATTTAGGTGATTACGGTGTCTTTAGGATTTTTTTACGAGTACTTAGTCCAAGTGATCTCCAAACGTAATCATTCATCTTTACCCATACAGGTAAGAAGGTAAACATTTATGTGCATTTGAATATATTCAAAAATATATTCTTCGGCAAGTAGCCTGCCTGCGTATCGTCAGCCCCTGAAAATGTCAAAACGAATAAAAGTTTCTACATATTTAGAAAATGCAACCAGCATACCTCAGGATTGTTCAGATGTGGAAAGGGAATTATATGATAGCGACGGCGAATTATTAGATACACAAATTGATCCACAAGGCAATGATGAAAACAGTGCTATTATCTTGAGTAGTGATGAGGAAGTTCCTGGTGAAGACAATATAGATCAAAACAAAAAAAGTCTATGCGGAAAGTGTACAAGTAACAAAATCTTCATATGTAGAAATTGTGAGCCTATAAAAAATTAAATGTTTTGTTATTTGAAGATGTCCATAAATCCATTTTTGTATAAAAATTAATATTGTTAAACCCTTTTCACCATTTTTTAAGAATGAATAAAGACTGGAAATCACGATGAGCATTTTTTCTGATACACCAGTCACATTGACTGGTTATGGTAGAAATAGATATATTTAAATGGCTGGTAAATCTAGTGTTAAAGTTCAAAATATTTATCCTACTTTTTCAGTGAAGCAGTCAATATAAGATAGATTTATTCAGCTTTTCATTACCCTACCTTTAGAAAGATGATCGGAACACCGATTGTAAATAAATAGATTAGTGTTCCTTTGTGAAGTTTCCAGACGAAAAACTGAATAATCAGCCTGTACCCATATGAACGGATATAATATGCCGTAAAGGTCTTAATATTTGCTGAAGGCCGTTACAATGTATAATAAAGAATTCATGGCAAATTTCAAAGTCAAAGACAATATATTTTTCACAGTGATTTAATAAAGGGGGTTTGAAATTTTTTTGAATAATTTATATTAAAAATATATGATTCTATTAGCTTTTGGATCTTTCAAAATTTATATTGTTTGTTTGTTTTTTCTAGTATAAGGCAGGAAATTATTTCTTTCTCGTAAAGAAAAATTTCTAGAAAGATAATTTAAAATAAGTTTAATTTAGTTAAATTTTAAATTTTTTTTAAATATCAAAATTATGATTAATTTTCAGTGTTTTGTATATTAAAAAAGTAGTGCATTTAATCTTATATAAATTTAGTGTTAAACATATTATTTTTTACCATTTAATATTATTATAATATTTTGTTTTAAAAAAAGTAAAAGGTAATAAAAGAATTATATATATCTTTTAAAAGGGCTGCTATTATATATTTTAATTTAACTCGACTTATTTCATGTTCGCTGAAAAAAAGTTTTGTTAAGTATTTAAAATTCATTTCCTACTATTTTAGTGTCTTTATATTCTGTGTACTTATGTATTCTCAATAAAAATGAGCAATTTCGAGTCTTCATAACTTAATTATTAGATTTAAGATTAATTGTTTTCTTTTTCTAATGATGAACAAAGCAACTCATTTAAAGAATCTATGTTAGTTATACGAATAAATAATTGAGCTTAATTATTTAGTTTTATTAAGTCTTAAAGAAAGATGCTAATTAATTTTTTTTAAAATTTACTCTCGACTAAAAAAACAATACTGATAACAATCTAGATCTTATAAGAAATTCCCAATATGTTTTTTTGTATCTTCTGCAGTAACTATTTAAAAAAAATTTTTAAACACCAATTTGAATTCAGTACACTTTTCACTAATTTTAATGTATGGAAATAATCTTTTTATTTTTCAACTAATATTCTTTTTACTTTATATACCATTGCTTGATGCTGAATTTTCTTTACAAATATGCTTTGAAAAAACCTCTTTAATTTACTATTTTCATTCATTTACTTAACACGGTTTTAACTTTCATTTCATTTACACTGTTTTAACTGTAGATTCCTCCCTCGTATTATGTTATACGTAATATTTCAACGACAGGCTACAAAACAGCCAACTTTAGCATTTGCAATCCGCCTTCGATTGCAATTTTTACCGTCTCAATCGATTCATACAGGTCACTAAGAGAAACAACTTTCTGTTAAATTACGTATATCACTTTTCCAATTTTTAGAGTTCATTGCTCGAAATAATTGGACTCCATTTTTGCAAAGAGAAGCATTTTTGTTTGGTCCAATAATGTTACTGTCAGCATTTTTTTTTAAATTTTTTTTTCAGTGAATCTCAGAAACTAGAGCTGGAAAACTCCATTTTTGGTCTGAATATACAGTTAGGATTCAATAAAAGGCTATAAAATACAAAGGGTCAATACAGATTTGGGGTTCGGCAGTTTAAATAATTTACATTATCTAGCAAAATTCTATTCAAATGGGAAATTTTATTGGTATACCATTCCTAGGTAAATCAAGGAAAACCTGTTGATTATTAAGTTTAATTCTGAAAGGAGTAGATTTTGGTCTTTTTGGACAAAGTATGTGACAATAAATGGGAAAAGAGCAGGATCCGCATCTTCTTTCCAATAATTCTTCATTACTCACAAAAAAAGGTTCAAAATTATAAGTTTATAGTTATATATATGCTAATAATTATGACTGCATACGCACAGGTTCATATTTCAGAGAAAATATCATGTAATTAAATAATAAGAAAGTAATATAAAATCATTCAATTCTTGCCGTTTGCATCCCTCTTTCTTTAGTATATGTCCAATATTACTATATTGCCAATAATTTAAATCTAATCAGCTGTCAAATGCACCTCACCAAGATCCAAATAAGCAAAGATTGAAATAAACTATTGATTGTATCTTTACCTATTTTGTTACCCTCCCCGGGGGCACCTCGAAATGAGGATGAGATGCTTCCGGCATGGTGGTTGGATCTCGCCGCCCTGGAGGGAACACTAATAGGTGGGGGATTTAACTCCTCCGGGACGGGACGTACTTCCTAGGGGAAGGGTTGTACCGTGGCCGGTGATGGCCCTTAGGACTCAACCACAGTTCCCGCCAATTGCTTTAGCGGCGGTCCGGTCATTCAGTTCTTTGGTTTAAATCCGTGTGCCTTCGGGCGGGTCGGAGAGTTAGATGATTGACTTACCTATTTTGTTTCTTCTACTGGTAGGAGGCACCTCGAAATTAAGGATGAGAAGCTTCCGGCATGATGGTCGGTTCTTGTCATCCTAGTGTGTACACAAAAATATGGGAGTCTGACTATTTCCACCGATGACAGGGGTACTTCCTAAGTTAAAACAATGTGAACAATGATGGACCCTTAGGACTTAACCACAGTTCCCACCAGTGTTGATGTTGCGGCGGTCCAGTAATTCAGATCTTTCCGTGTGCCTTCGGGCGGGTCGGAGTAGCCAGTTTGTGGTTTGTTGTTTCTTTTCCTTTAATTATCTATCATTCAAAATAAAATTTATACATTTGATAATAAGGATGCTTACATGCTCACAAGGCTCACATTTCACACAAAATATAATCTATTTAAGCATTAAGAGAACAACATAAAATTTTTCAATTCTTTCCATTTTCATCTCTGTTTCTTTAGTAAATGTCCGATATCTGTACATTAGCGTTTGCCAATAATTTGAATGCAATCAACCGGCATTGTCAGCCTACCATGGAATAATGAAGTAAAAGAATGAAGTAAACTATTGAGTATATCTTAACGGATTTTGTTTCAGTAGCATCTAACAGCTTGAATAAATTTTTATAATTTACAGTAAAAAAAAATAAGATCAGAAAAATAGAGTTTGTTTCAAGTAGAAAATACTATTAATATGTAGATGAGTTAAATTTATCTTATCATTGCTGCCATCATTATGTTTGTGTTAAAAAATTAAATCATTAAATATTCTGATGCATTTCGAAAATTAATATTGTAGAGTTTGTCACAACCTTTTTGTAATAATATTTTATTTCTTCAAGTTTTTGAAGTGGCAAAACAGGTAAGAACAATTATTTTAAATGAAATATCTAAAGTATCAAGGAATTAAGTTTAAGCGAAAAAAATAGAAAGTTTTTTTTTCTTTTCTTTCCTCTGTGTTTTAATCTATACTTATTATAAATAAAGCTCAATGTGTGTGTGTTGGCGCTCTACAGGCCAGGTCATTTGACCTACAGCTACCAATTTGGTACATGTATAACTTAGACGTCGGGAATGGCCACCTGGGGTCCCTTTTTTGAATTTTTAATTAGAATCTAAATTATTAATTAAAAACTAACTTTCCCGCCAAAAAAATCTTCCATTTTCCCCACCGCCAAATGAGTAAGGCTTGTTTCTTTTTTTTTTTTTTTTTTTTTTTTTTCTTCCCAACAGTAATGAGGCTGGGGTTGACATTTTTTGGCTGATTATTTCAAACGATTCTGTTTATTTTCTTAATGTTTTATGCATTTAAAATTAAACATTGATAAATTCTGAAGTACTTTTGAATTAAAATGACACAGAATAAAGGAGATTAAAAATTTCTAATCTGAATAGCGTTACCACAAATGGCGTAGAAAATTTCACGCATTTCCGTTACCGTAACTGGCGTTGAAAATTCACGCATGCGCATTGTGTTCTGATTGTTGACATGACAAACATTATCAACTGATGATTTAAATTATTTTTAGATTATTTGCATGCTTTTATAATTAAATTGTATTTATGTTAGTTATATATGTTTTTGTATATGCTTATAGTTTTAAGTACATCGCTTTTTAAGTAGTTTTTTTTAACCTGTTTTCAAAGATTTAAATTATTTTTAGGTTAGTTGCATGCTTTTGTAATTAATTAGTATTTATGTTAGTTATATATATTTTTTGTATATGCTTATAGTTTTAAGTACATCGTTTTTTAAGAAGTTTTTTTAAACCTGTTTTCGGCCGATTATTTTAAACGATTCATTTTATTTTCTTAGTATTTGATGCCTTTAAATTAAACATTGTTAATTAATCGATCTGTTCATGATGAATATGAGAAAAATTTGTTGACAAATTCTTCAGATATTACATAAATTAAGAAAGATATTCTTTAGTGCCCATAAAGTTAAAACTCTTAGTGACTCTGTTATCAGTAATCATATTATAAAAAATGCTTTGTTTCAGTTAAAAATATTATTATATTAATTGCAGTTTAATCATTTCCACTTTAATTTAAAGCATAAATTCTACGATAGGTAACAGAAAATTTGAGAGATACATATTACGTTATGACTGAAGGCCTTTATAATATTATGAGTGAATTAAGTGACTATCAAAATTTGAAGTTTTAAAATATTTTGATGAAGAATCTATTAATGTTGGAATTGCGAAAATATTTAATTATTAAAATTTAAACGAACATTAAGATTGGTGAACCGGCTGGTCACGTAGTACTTATAATAAAGCTCAATGTGCGTGCGCGTGTGTGTGTGTGTGTGTGTGTGTTGGCGCTCTATAGGCCAGACCATTTAACCTAAAGGTACCAAATTTGGCATGTGTATGCCTTGGAGGCCGAGAATGTGCACCTGTGGGTTATTTTTTCGAATTTTTAATTATAATTTTATTTATTTAAAAATTAAGAGAAACTTTGGCATTTTTCGGCTATAATTTCCGAAAATATTACCGCACAAAAAAGATTTTACATGAAGTTAAAGATTAAAAATTTATCTTTTAAATGATACCAATGTTTTAACCTTAAAATTAAATTTCTAATTTCAATGAATTTTTAAATAAATTATTTAACTCTATTTTTCAACAATTTTTTTCGTACAAAATAAAAATAAAATTTAAGCTGCACGAGCACGTTTCGCATTCATGGGAAAAAATTAGCTACTTTCAAAGTGTGGCCATTACATTGATTAAAGATCCAATTAAAAATAAATTAAATGTTTTTGGAAATGAAATCTCGGCACGTGCTTGTAGGAAAGGAAACAAATATGAAATATTATTATTTCTAAAAAATAAATTCAAGAAAAATTATTTTATTATCTTTTACACTCTCTATATTATTAATCCAATAAATCAGTTTTATTTTAAGGCAAGTTTTGTTTAATATGAACAGGATATCCATTCAAATCAGGGCCACACAGCTAATTTTTAAACCTTTAGTAAGACACTGATCTGCTAAAAAGTTCTAAATGGAAAATGATTATATTTTATGTAACTTGATTCAATAAATGCTCTAATAAATAACGAATTTTTGATTTTACATAAAGCTTCTGCTATGGAAATCACAATTAACAAAATTTTCTTGAAACACTAATATTTTAAATAAAAAGAGTTAATTTCCAATCAACTGAATCAATCACTTAAACTGACTGATTTATGAAAATTTGAATATCACTATTCAATAAAAAAAGCATAATTTTAGATTTTCCATCGATCGTTTCAAAGAAAATACGCCAATCAGCGCCCAGGTTTCTCAAGATTAATTGGCCTTAGATTATGAAAATGTTGAGTTTTTCTAAATTTTTAACATTTAAAACTTCATAAATAAGTCAGTTGATCGTGGAAAATAGAAACATTTATTCATTTATTTCAAATTTGGTGTGTCCAGAATATTTCTCAGAATATATTACCTTACTGCATTAAATTTAGACTTCATAATTTTTGAAATATATTTATAGACCGGAACAAAATATTATTATTGATTTCATTTCAATCCTTTTGAAAGCAAAACTGAAAACTGAATTTTATTCTGAATCTGAGAAATTTTTGTTGAATTATTGTTTGAGATATTACATAAATTATGAAAAATACTTTGTAGTTCATGTAAGACTTATATACCGAGCGATTCTGTTTGCAATACCCATATTCAATAATAATAATAATAAATAAATAAATAACAATAAAGATGATAAATAAAATAAAACGCTCGGTTTTATTGAAAAATATCTTTATATTAATTGCAATTTCATCATTTCCACTTGAAATTAAAGCTGAAGTTTTACCGGAAATGGCAACGAATTAGCAAAATATATATAGTAAATTGAACGAAACGATCTAAACAACAGTATAAGTTTGGTATGACAATAGAAATTTTAAGATTAAAATTGTTTTGTTTGTTAATCTATTAAAAGACCAGTTACTTAAAATATTTAATTAAAAATTGTAGCGAGCGGTAATACTGGCGAACCGGCTGGTCGCCAAAGGTAGCTAGTCAAAAATAAATTCATGAATAATGAAGGAAAAATAAGTTTTTATTTCCAGTAATTTAAAATAATGTATCTACTCGATCAATTAGTTTTGTATGGCAATAATTAGAGCAAGGCCTTTGCCCCGGGCCCGAATTAGGTTAAGCCGGACACTGGTTTGTGCACTATACACTTTAAATTCCATTTGTTATTCGCAGAACTTATTTGATATTAATAAACAATGCATTGAACTACTCTAAAACTAAAGTTGTCATATAGAATGGCGTAAATAATGTGTTGTCTAAATTTTTATTTTATTATTAATTCAAATATCTATGGGTTTCTCATAAGAAATACAAGAAAATTTCTATCTTAACATTAAATTCTTTTTTTAACTTCATTCACTATATTTGAATTAATAACGCTGGAGTGTTATTTTTTGTAAATTAATTCTGGAGTATTATTAATTTTGCTGGAGTATTATTAATTCATTCTATAAACCTAATATATGCACATTTTTTTCTTTCAGTTTTTCAGTGTGTTTCAAGTGTTTCAGGACGATTAGAGGACGAAAGTGTGGAATCCACATTAAAATTTCTTTTAATACTTATTCTTGTGATGAGTGAATAGATGTATACTTTATTACCATTCAAAGAAAAAAAGAAATCGGTGTTGGATTCCGATTGCCGATGGAACTGCTACTTTCTCAAATATGAGATATACAAAGAGAGTAAAATTATATAGTCTCCAAATATTTGACACTAGAAGTTTGTTGAATTTTGATGAATAAACTGTCATTGAGTATTTCAGACTCCATAAGGATAAAAAAACATTATCTGGGAATTATATCTGCCTATCTTATAGTCTTCTGGTGCTGATGATGACATCGGAGGAGCATCTAAAGAGCTGAAGATACCATGAGGACGAGTGATTTATAATCTGTGGTTGCTTAGGCACGCTTTGCCGATGATTGCAGAAACGGTGTGAATCTTGCTTTGATTTTGATGATGTTAATGTTTGACTGCAGGAAGCGTGATTTCTGTAGTAATGAAGATTATAACATTTTCCTCATAATATTGCATTTAATGTTCCTGGAGATTTGGTAAATGTGTAAGCATGACAAAGAGGGGGGGGGGGGGGGGGGGGTAGCTGCTTCTGATTATTGCCTATCGGCCAATATATGAACATAAATACTCATAAATGCAACGAACATAAATATTGTACTGTCTGGTCAGCAAATTGCAAACAATTTTAAGATATCTACGATTTAAAAGAAATGCATTTCATAGAAAAATATGTCTATGGGATGTATATATATCTTCGTACATCCATTTCCAAGCCCAATATCGAGTGCTAACGCAATATGCTCAAATATCTACAAATGGAAAGAAGTACATCCCTTAGATGAATACCGGATATGGGATTTATGTATCTTCATCCTTCCATTTCAATCGTAATATGTAAAGATATGCATAATGGTGAGATATCTACAGTTTGAAAAAATCCATTACTTCAATACGCAATGGCAATGCATAAAGGCGAAAGATCTATAATTTATAAGATTTATATCAGTCAGACAAATCAAATCCTTTGGAATCTACAGTTTGAAAAAAGCCATTAATGCAATAGGCAATGTCAATGCATAAAGATGAAAGATCTACAATTTATAAGAATTACATCCCTCAGACAAAATCCGCCTATGGTATATTTGTTTCTTCGTATTTCCATTTACATTTTCAATATGCAACGGCAATGCATAATGTAGAATATCTGCAGTTTGAAAGACTTAAATTCTTTAAACCATATCTTTCTATATATATATCTTAATTAACCATCGCCAAACGACCAATACAATTCCAAAACATCCGTAATTTGGTGAATAAATTCAAGCATATAGATTTATCTCTATAATTTTAGATCTCTATCGTAATCTGGACGCAATCTGTACAACTACTGACCGTCCAATAATATAAGTATTTGTGAGCAGACTTATTGAAGTGAAGATCGTTATGTGAAATATTTTAAATCTGTTTCAATTTTTAGCTTCAATCAGTGAACAGAGAATAGAAAAAATCCTTATTCGATTTCCTCACGATATCATGAAGCAAACTATGTGACGCATTCTTCTACTCTGTGCGAAAGTCGAGAGGCGAATAATCCCTATGAGTTTTCTTGTCACTTTATATATTAACCATTCATCTAGCTACTCCAATGGAAAATAGAAGAGAAATGAAGTTACTTAGTTCTTGTTAAGATGACAGACTTATTATTTATCAGAAGAAAAGGAAATCCCAAAGGCTTAAATGCACATTTATGACTTTTTGATTAGTTTGGAGGTGACACTGCACAAGTCATCCACCAGTAAATAATTTTTCATTCAAGTTAAGCAAGAAGATAAATTTAATTTAAATTTTGAAAATCATTTATTACTGCTATAACGTGTTCTGCAATAGTAAATGAGTGAAAGGATAAAAACTTCACTAAATCTTGTTGGAGAAATTTCAATATTTAGATGAAAGAATTATTCAGATAATTATAAAATACATTTATTGAATAAAGAATGAAAATAAACTCTTTCTAAAGGTACTTCAGCCCCTCTAAATTCAGAAATGCATGCGCTTATGAATAATTTTTGGATTGCCACAAAATTAACTTTCATCTCCATTCGTTGCATTTCAAAACTGTCCTCCATCGAAAGCAGTCAAGCGCGTCAAATGAACACATTTCCCCTTTGTGACACTCTCCGTTATCTCTTCAATCCGACACTTAGCACTTCGTAAACTTCCTCTCGAATCCGGCGAATAGCTGCGCTTCGACTGCAAAGAGGAGGAAAAGCCGTTTGACCTTCTGGCGCATTCCGAGTTTAAGGTTCCTCTCCAGCTCTCCTAATGAGGGATGACGGAGGTAAAATCCGCCTCCCTTTGAATGAAGCACCGCAAACTCTTTCTGTCGAGGTGTCGGTAATGAGTGAAGGGGATTTTAACAAGGGAGTTTCTGCTTAATGGTGAACGGGTCTAGGTATTGCCTTTTCAGATAGGTGGCGTTTTAAATACAAAGCTTTAGTTTAGTGTAGGATAAGTATTTAAATTTTCTGAAATAGACATTAGAGGAAATTGGACGAGAATCTGTATAAGTGATGTCTTAAACTACGCATAAATATATTCTTATGGAATATATATATATTTTTTTCATAGTGTACATATTAAATATAAAATTTTAATGAAGAAATTACTTCCATAAAATAATTTATAGATTTCACATATCGTACTAGATATTTTTTGTAATAAATTTGCATTATGTAGTAGTTAAGTACAGTCCTAGTCTGCAAGTTAGTTGGTGTTATTTCTTCCTCCTTGGACCGAAATCCAATTCAAACAAAGTAAGATATCGGGGAAAGAAGGATGCAGACTCTCCTGAGGGGAAGGCACCCTGGGCACCACGAGGACAGAACTCATATGAAGATAACACTCACACTTTAGTTTGTACAACCAATTTTTACAGGGGGAAGCTCTTTCACACACCTCACAGATAGAATACAGATCAGAGAAAAAACATGCCTGAACAAGGACTCGAACGATTGTATGACAATTGCGTACCAGTCATAAAACTGTCAATCAATAGTCTCGTTTACAATGCGGTTGTGTTACTGAAAAGAGTCAGTTCTAGAAGAGATTACAACATTTTAAACATTATCTAAAAGTGTCATATTTGGCAATAGCTAACATGATGTTTGACACAATTTCGAATACTTAACGATACGTTCATTAATACAATTTTAATACTATATGAATAATTTCCACTTAGCTTTTTATGAAAAGTGGATTGCTTTTCAATGTATTTATTCAAAAATGTATGATAAAAATCATTGAGGAATGATATTTCTTTTCATATAAATAGTGTATCCACTTCGAAAAAATAATCATTTCTTCTAGATTTTAGATATAAATACATTGCTTTACATAAATATAACGTTTTGCATTAAACGAAAGAGTTCGAGTTTCAGTTTTTGCTTTATTTCTTCTTGCTTCGTTTATTTAATTCAATAATTTCGAACATTAAAATATATGTGATTTAAATATAAGCACTTAAAAAAAGTTGTTTATTAAATTTAAAGTACAATTAAATGAGGTTAGTTGTATTGGAATGATTTGTAAGGAGGGAAAAGTTGCAAAAGCAACTCTTGAAATGCCGTAAGTAGAAAGAAAAGCTTCCAACTATGGATGTTAAGTTTCCATGGTATATCAGTTTTTTAAAAAAATCAGTTTCCGGAGTAGAACGCCATTACAAGTTTAAACTTTTCTGTATATCATCGTAGGTTGAATTTAAATGTTGTTAATTTTTTTTAAATATGTACTCTGATAAAGATAAATTATTTGTTCATTATATAATTTTACATTTTGTATATGAATTATTGTAAGTATATGGTGCATAAAATAAACAGCTTACTAAATCAGAAGTGTATTAATATTTTGCTAACTGATCATTTGTATCTGCGAAAATTTGTAGAAGATATTAGCTGCATTCAAATTTAATTTTTTTTCTAGTTACACTCTTATTAAACCAAAATCCAAATCTACTGTTAAAAAATAAAATAGAATTAAGAAAAATTATTTTTACATTAATATATGTAATATTTGTTCTTCAGAAACTTTCATTTTATTGAAGATCATTCTTATATGTACAATAAATCATCAAAAATAGTGTTGAATGAAGTTCTGGTAATACACTCTTCAACAATATACATCTACACCTTTATTGAAATGTTTACTGATTAGCTATCCTTTTTTTCCATCTTTTAAACAATGTAATTATTTCTATTTTCGAAAAATTCATGGCCATTTTAAACCTTCCAGGGGCTCTGAAATATTTCAAATTTCAAAGTCCCTTTTTCTCTCCAAATTTTTTTATTGATTTTAATTAATTTTTATTCAGCAATTTTATTAGTAAATTTTGAAAACAGAAGTCGCAAGTCCCTTTCTAAAAAGTCCATTTCAATATTGTGCAAATAAAAAAAGTGCACAGTCAAAACGTAAAATTAATTTTAAGCAAAATATCGAAAACAGATGACAACTTTCTATAACACTAAACAATATTGTAAAAGGAGGGAATATGTTTTTTTAAACTGTAAAGCTCCAAATTTTTTAGAATTATAAAATAGCATAACGAATAACTTGTAAATGGTAATTAGTAGTATTACTAGAATGAAGTTCCAATCTAGTAATTACTAGAATAAAGTTAATCAATACATGATTATGACTTGAATAAATTTGACTGCAGGCCATCTGTAATTAAATGAAAGTGTAAAACTAAATACCTTTCCACAACTACTAAAAATTATCAAGACCTGAGGGTATTTTTCTTTGTTGCTTTTTTTTAACTTATCATTCTTTGTTAAGATTTGTCATTTAATCAGACAAGTGACATTTAAATACTTCTTCATCCAACTAGAATATTATGTTACCTGCATATGCATTTTGCGATTAATATTTATCATAAGTATTCTTTATTAGCTTCTTATATGCATTCTGATTTCAAAATTTACATCATCAGAATATTTTAAAATAATATTCAATACACTGCAATATTATAAAAATAAAATAAATAGTAAATGCGCGATAAGTTTAAAAATAGTGAAAAATGCTTTCTTACGTATTATTATTCCATTTCCAGTTGTAATGTTCCATTAAAATATCCTGAGTTTTATTTTTAATTCATAAAATAAAATGAGGACTGTTTTCGGAACTTAAATAACAAACTACCTGATAACATACGCACACACACACAAAGAAGGGGGGGGGGGATTAAATTTTAACATGGAAGCATATACTTTAAATATCCCAGATATCTCCAAATTTTTCGTATAAAATTATTCAAAAATTAAAGTGTGGAATATTCAGACTTTAATCTAAAAGTTTTAATTAACAAAATAAAATTTTCTTCCAAGATTAAAAGAGAATGTATATATATAAGCGTCTTTCAATCTATTTAAAATATCAACCATTGCAAGTAGAGATACTAAATTTAACACACGTATATTTGGGAGAAAGAAATATGCAATTCAGTGCATTTAAAAATATTAATATAAAAAATAATGTTATCTGCAACGTAAATTCTCTTAAAATTTTTAAAAAAATCATTAATTTTATTGGTTTATCAGTCTTTGCGTATTTGTATTCTGTAAAAAGAATACATATCTTAGATAGCATGTATGTTTTATATTCAAGAACTTTCGTTTATGTTTACGTATGAAAATTTTTCATATATACGAGAATACTATTATTTTAAATATAAGTTAAATATATTTATAACTATATCAGGCTTGTTAAGTTATATATTTCATATGTATATGAATTATTTATTTGATTACCAGATTTATCAAAAGCTTCGAACAGATTAAATTTCAAATAGTAGGAAATTTATCAACTGTTAAATTCTCTTATTGACTTGTTTGTTATTAATTAGCTGAAATGCACATTTAAATAATCCACTTATCTTAAAACAATTGGAATCGTTTGTGACTGTAAAAGTTAAGTTCAGGTGTAATTTTTTAGAATGCAATATCTATTTCAGATTTTCTTTTAAAGTTTATTGATTTTCATTTCAGAACTATATTTAGCATACTTTGACTGTGAATGATTAATGCAGAGAATTTATATGATTTGAAAGTAAAAACTATTTTTTACTATAAATTTTTAGAAAGTTATCACGGAAAAAGTCATTATTTCTCTTAATTTTTGATTAATTAAAATTCTAATTAAAAGTTCAAAAAATCACTTTCCTCCCATCCAAAGCATATATTTGTCAAATTTGATAGGCAGACGACCTGGTGTGTACAGAGCCAATATATACACATAGAAACAAAAGTTTTTTCCTTGTGTTTATCAAAATACCAATACATTTCCTCTCCAAATACTCTTGCCAACAGACATATGTTTTAGCAAACCTAGACTAATCACTCCCTACCCCATTTTTTTGAAAGAGCTACGCATGATTCATTGGCCTTTTATGACCCGTGCGCAAATGTTCGTACGCATTTGTCCCACTACCAACTCGAACTCGATACGCCCAAATCAAGAGGAAGATTCGCTGCCTTTAGGCCAGAATGCTGGTTGACTGCCCTATGTCTTATAAACTTTTCCTTTACAATCATGACGTAAAATATAGAATTATTAAATTGGTGGAATTATTATATTGGTAATATATATATATTGTTACAAACCTGCAATTCGGCTTCCCAGCATAGTTTGTTCCATCAACAGAAAGAAAGTTTTACAGTCATTTGAATGGGACAGAGTCCAGGTGGCGCGTCGGAGGTCCCAGAGCTTGGCGACAAACTTGACGACTTGGCAACCAATTTGGCGATTTTGGCGCCAAAATAGATTATACCCGAAACTTCGAGAATTTTCCCGATCTGTCCAGTAGGAACCGAGATACGCCTCGAACGTTCCTGATTGGTTGAGTGGCTTCTAGCCCCGCCTCCCGAGACCTATAAAAGGAAGCAGCAGCAGCTGCCAGACGAAGGTAGAAATCAGGGGAGTTCGAGAGCAGTGAAGTCAGAGGTGTCGAGGTGTCGAGAGACGACGGAGTCGTCGAAGTCAATAATGAGGGTTCGAGTCGGAGAAGTCGAAGACAGAGTAATCGGAAGCGACGGAGTCAAGCTAGTACTGAACTGAGCTGTGCGCTACTGTCCTCAGTAGATTCTGGTTGTATGCTGCTGTTGTATGCTACACGTCTCGGGAGAAGATAATTGTCTTCTGTGCTGTATATAGTCGTCGCTTTTGTGCTGTCCTGTGTATCTTCGTGCCCGATGACTTGTTTCATATACACTTATTATATACTCGTGATTTATATAAAGAAAGTGAAATAAAATATGAATGTGAAATGTTTTATATAAAGCAATAAAAAAACTAATGGGCATCTATTTATTTATAAACTGTCTAATATACAGTTTATAAATGTTTTTTTAATCTTTTTATTCTTTAATCGTTTACCAACTGTTTATAAAAATGGCAAATGTAATTTATTAGAATGTGCAACAAGCTTTTCCTGTTTCGATAGGCAAAATGTTGTGGAGCCATTCTGGATTCAGGCGTCATTCTTCAGCATTTAAAAATAAGAAAATTTGACGCAAATTTTTTTTTTCTATTCTTAAAATATTTAATTCATTATTTCAAACTAATTTCTGAACAAAGACATTTCGCTATTTAGTCTTTACAATCTGAACCTCCAAGCTGGAGAACAACAATATTTCTGGAAATCTGGTTATTAAAGCCCGTAATTTTGCTGTAATCCAAGATTATAATTCATTCATTAATTTAAATCTTTTTGTTAGCTTCTGTTGAGAATTCTTAAAATGTCGATAATTAATGAACTTTCTTAATCTCTCCTCTTTTAACATTAACTAGTTTTGGAGTGTTTCAACATTTGTTTGAATTTAATTTACAGCTTTAAAATACTACACAAATCATTTAAGGATTCATTAAAATGTTAATATGTGATACAAAATGCAGTTTATATATAAAACAAAACAAACATCATTGGAATTTAAAAATAATATAAACTTAGTATAAATCAGAATGTTTATAAAATTTATTTGTGGAAATTAAAAACAGTATTTAGTTCCAAAAAGCTTTCAAAAAGTAGATGAATATTTTTCAAATGTTTTTCTGATGGAAACAAAGCAAGTATTTAATTTTTCTTTTATTTATTCTTTTAATTAGTCTGAAAGGCCGTTGATTATTTAATTACACTCATTTTTGTTTCATTCTTCAAGAAGGATTTTTTAAAATGGAAACATAAAAAGCAGTTTCTAAATGTCAAAAAATATATATGTTGAATACCTTAAATAAATCTTTTTTTAATTAATATTTTCTGTGAACGTTAATAAGTTCTCGAAAAACTGGAAAATATTTAATTTGAATTGAATAATCTTTATGAGATCTTTAATAAAACATCTATGGATTTAATATTAAACAATAAAAATTGCAATTTGTTTGCAAAAAATTAAAAAGTGAAACATGAAAAAGATGCACTTTTTTTTCTTATTAAGAATAAAAAGTTCCAAAGATTTTTTTCACCTGAACGTGAACTTCAGGGGACGGAACGAAGTAGTTGCCAGCTATTGAATAGAAATTTTGTTTCATATTTTATGTAGGAAAAAAAGTTTAAGCGTGGCAATAAATAAATTGTGCACTTTCTCAGGTCTATACAACTACCATTTTGATTCTTACTTCTAAATATCAAATTATATTTTCTTTATTTTAACTCCAATTTGAAATGAAATATTATTTATGATTGTAAAGAACAGCATTAAAAAAAAGTTAATTTAGCAAAACATAAAAAACTCATTCCTTAATAATGTCTCAAATAGAATTCGTCGTTAATTGGAATTAAAAAATGCAATCATTGTTTGTACTAGATAAAGTGTCTGAATAATTTTACAGCACATTTAAAACAAATACAACTTTAAAATAATAAATTTCATGAGAGACGTTATGTATATACATCAAATATGCATGATTTATTGTGATAATAATAATTGATTGGATGATTATGGATAACGTGATGCGGGATTGCACAGTGTTGTAAAACGTCGTCCTCCTCATGAAATCTGTATTTGGTATTTAATTATTTCTTGTTCTGTGGACGCTCACGAACAAAAGTACATTTTTAGTAAATGAAGAAGTCGATTAAACATTAGGTAATATATCAATGTTAAACTAAAGGAAGAAGTTTCATATAAATTGAACTAAAGTTTCATATAAATTGAAATCCCACATAAAAAAGTATTTCGAATGATATATATCTGATAAACAATGAAAAACCAGCTTGTGAATCACCATTTAATCCAGAACAAATTGAAATTTTCTTTCCGATTTCACTGTCGCAGAGGTCATTCAGGTTTAACAAACTGAAAAATTCTGAATCACCACCTGTTTCTGGTAAATGGCTGAAAATTTCTGTCTTGTTAGAAAAAGGAAAAATAACAGAAATTTCTCTCCTGACTTTTGGAAGTCCACATCCAGATCCATTAAAAAAAGGTGGGTGAGGGTCGGATTACACAATCGAATAGCATCCGGAAAGTCTTCCTTACTTTGCATTGGAGCCGGAAGACAAACTGATTCAATTTTTTATTCTGTTTCGAGTGTTTAAGGTCTCGATCAGAATTTGGATTTTCACAGCTCATTAATTTTTTTTTTTTTTTTTTTTTTGCTGAGCTGTAATTTTTATTTTTAGCTGATTATCATCAAAATAATTCT
>JAPMOR010041381.1:154838-165841 GCA_026543865.1 Argiope aurantia | reverse complement strand
CATACTACTTAATAAAGGTCTTTCTATCCCACCTCCCACCTATTATAAATATTGCGGACGTTGGGTAAAGGCTAAGAATGGCAAACAAATTATTTCAAATTACAACAAAAATATCAAAGATGGGTTAAGGTTGAAAGCTGACAACACAAGCGGAGTCCCTCGGTCACTTTCCGACCCTCATGAATTGTGAAAGAATACCACATGTGAGCATTTTGGGCTTCACAGTTTTGTAGAGAAAACCGAATGCATAGTTTGGACACTTTGTTATCAGATGATTGACACTAGAATTTAATACATAAATATAAATTTTAATAGCAAAATCACACATCTTTATTTTAATTATCTAAGTCGAGGTGTATTTCAATTATTGCATTCATTAATTCTCGAATGAAGATCGATACATGGACATGCCAATGACGGATTTAATTCAAAATCTAGACTTCAGATGCTAAAACTGAGTACCAAATTTTATCTATCTAGTTTTTTAAAGTTTTGTTGTTATCTTGTTCTCTTGGATTCAGACACAGAGATAGAAAAACTTCCTAAGAATGGTTTTTTTTTTCAAAATTTGATTAAAAAATATACTAATTGGTCTAAAAGACCAACAACAAATTTCACTTATCATTCGTCCAACTCGAGGCTTCCTAGGTTATTGTGCTCTCATCCAGGCAGACATAATTCCAAGAATGTGGCTTTGGGACTCAGTGAGATCTGAACCGAAAAGATTTGTCATAACATCAGACTTGAATTCTTTGAAGATTACTTTTTTTTATGTTTGTACATTTCGTATACGAAAAAGAAGAAAAAAAGACTAATGATAACAGGCAATTAACTGTTGCATTACATACTAAAAGCAAGTTTACAGAAGTACGCACAGTTAATAAATCTAGAACAAATAACTCATTTGCACTATTAATCTGTATGCAGTTTATTCAATTCCCATTAAAAATTTCAATTTATCTAGAAATCAAATTAAAATGTCACAGCTGAGCAACTGTGAATTTCTCTTTACCAAATAAAAATTCTCGAGACCAAGTTTTTAATTCAATTTAGAGAGCTTTAATTTTGGAAAAGTAGAGTCCAGATCTGATAAGTTCTCTGCAATATCGTGCTCTGTGAAGGAAGTTTTTTGTTCACCCGTTGCTCTTAACTAAGATGCTTAATCCGCCATGCAAACACGATAAATATTTTCAAAGCAGGTTGTTCAACAATTGCAGGTTGTTCAACAGCATCTCTTATTCCTGTGATTTGCAACTTCACAGGAATAAGAGATGCTTTACTTTTCGAAGTGCTTGTCTTCTGCAGCGATATATTTTTCAGGTGGGGTCCACCTCCAGTACAATGATATATATACGCCCTGCATTCTGCCAAGTATCAAAACACTTGTAGTCCATGCGTCTTGTGCAACTGCGAACAGGCACTCATATCCTTGCGGTATACAAACTTTGTTTCGTTGGGTTCGCCATATGATGATGACATCATTGGAATTAATTCCGTTAAAAGAAGAAAAAAAATTATAATTTTTTAAAAATAGTATTATGGTTATATAATTCCTATGGTCGATTTTTCAATTTCAATTTCCAAAGATATGATAGAGTTCCACAAATTTGAATCTTGATTTTCTGTGCAATGTAAACAAACTGAATTTCAAATAAACTAATTTACTTGAAAATTAGTTGATATAATCGTCGTTGCTTGGAAACATATACTTTCATGTATAATATTTTTAATTTTAAGAGTAATTTTATATAAATTATTATAATAAGCACAATCCTTTTACTATACCATGTCAGTTTATTGACGTCCTTTGGGATTCGCTACTTGTAATTGCTTGAAGATGAAGGATATATCGTTTATTTATTTATTTCAGACATCGGTAAACAACTATTTCAAACATATAAAAATTCTTAAAGATATGAAACAGAAATTAAAAAGCAATAGCAACAAAGTAGATCAGAAGCTTCTATGTAGTTATATCTCAAAATGGTTCAACCTTAAATTTAAAATAATTGATAATTATAAAAGGGCATAATTTGGCATCGCAGAAAAGATGAGCTTTTGAATTTTAAGATTGTATTAAAATATTTCTTGTATGATTATTTGAGAAAATATTGCAGAAAAAGGGTAAATTTTCTAATTAATTGATTATTTAATTAACTTTTGCAATTTGAAAAAGTGACGGTATTCCTTTTCTAGTACTAAAGGAAAAACGAGTAAAGTTTGAAATCGATCCAGTCGCTTAGGAGAAGATGCAGAACATACATATATACGTAGCCAATATGACTTATTTATATTAAGATGATAAGAAAATATATTTTTAAAAAACATCTCCAAGTAGCCAACAGTACATATAACAGCATGCTTTTGAACACATGGTCACACTCTTTCTGTCAGTATCACTTTAGTGTACAACTTCGATTGATTATCTATACTTATAAATAAAGCTGAATGTGTGTGTGTGCGTGTGTTGGTGCTCTACAGGTCAGGTCATTTGACCTACAGCTACCAAATTTGGTACATGTATACCTTAGAGGTCGGGAATGTTCCCCTGGGGTCCCATTTTTTGAATTTTTAATTAGAATTTTAATTATTAATTAAAAACAAACTTTCCCGCCAAAAAAAATCTTCCATTTTCACCACCATGAGTAAGGCTTCAGTTTTTTCCCCCAACAGTAATGAGGCTAGGGTTAACATTTTTTGGCTGATTATTTCAAACGATTCTGTTTATTTCCTTAATGTTTGATGCATTTAAAATTAAACATTGTTAATTAATCGATCTTTCAGATTCATTCTGAAGTACTTTTGAATTAAAATAACATAGAAAAAAGGAAATTAAAAATGTCTAATCTGCATAGCGTTACCCCAACTGGCGTAGAAAAATTCACGCATTTGCGTTACCGTAACTGGCGTTGAAAATTCACGCATGCGCATTGTGTTCTGATTGTTGACAATATTATCAACGGATGCGAAATTGATTTAAATTATTTTTAGGTTAGTTGCATGCTTTTGTAATTAAATTGTATTTATGTTAGTTATATATTTTTTGTATATGCTTATAGTTTTAAGTACATCGCTTTTTAAGTAGTTTTTTTTAAACCTGTTTTCGACCGATTATTTTAAACGATTCATTTTATTTTCTTAGTGTTTGATGCATTTAAAATTAAACATTGTTAATTAATCGATCTGGTCATGATGAATCTGAGAAAATTTTGTTGACAAATTCTTGAGATATTACATAAATTAAGAAAGATATTCTTTAGTGCCCATAAAGTTTAAACGCTCAGTGACTCTGTTATCAGTAATCATAAAAAATGCTTTGTTTCAGTAAAAAATAGTATTATATTAATTGCAGATTAATTCTTTCCACTTTAATTTAAAGCATAAATTCTACAGAAGCTAACAGAAAATTAGAGAGATACATATTATGTTATGACTGAAGGCTTTTATAATATTATGAGTGAATTATATGACTATCAAAATTTGAAGTTTTAAAATATTTTGATGAAGAATCTATTAAAGTAGGAATTGCGTAAAATATTTAATTTTTAAAATTTAAACGAACATTAAGATTGGCGAACCAGCTTGTCGCCAAAGGCGGCTAGTTAAAAATAAATTTAACAGAGCTTAAAGAATCGCACGTTTTTTAGTGTGCAAAAAATTTATTTTTTAAATTTAAATTTCATTTCATTTTATAATTTTTTTCCATCTGATTCATGTTTTATTATTATAATAACGGCATAGAATCATTTCTTTTCCAAAACTTTACTACCGCTACACATCCGGTATCAAAATTTAATTAAATGTATCAATTTATAACTAAATTCCGAAAATACTGTATATTATCATGCAAGGTACACAAATGAAATAAGTACATTAATGAAATAAGTTAAGTTAAAAGAAGTGTAGTAAATTAAATGGAAATAATTATTATTTCTTAAATGTAGACTGTATATATCGGTTTACAATGCAAAATTTTTTTTAACTGATTTTCATTTTTTAAATAAATTTCGGAAACATACTGATCCAAAAATCTCTAATTTTATTTCATTTGCAAACTAGTTATAATATCAGAGTTCAAAAAGGATGATTAACATGAAATTTCTATAACACGCGTTATAGGCAATAGACAAACACATTGATGAAATCGTTGAATTAAAAGCTATGAATGCGTTTGTTTACCTTTTTATATGATTTGCAATAATTTCAAAAATAATATTTTTTGTAACTTAATATTTAAATTTCAAAAATTATTGTTATATATACAAAGTTCAGAACAATATTTGTTCTTAAACAATCCTTGAATTCTGCTACTACAATCAGGCTGAATTACTCCAATAAAATATAAACAAACACTATTTCACACGAACCTTGACCACATTAAAAACCTTCATACCTGTCTTTGTTGATGTTGTTGTTTTGTTTTAGAATATCCTGTTCCTTACGCTTGGGGCGAATTTTTTGATTATCTTTCTTTCGACAGCGCTAGATTTTTCCGACTTAAGTTATAGTCGATTAAAAGCATAAAAGAAAAAGAAGCAGAAGTTTCTTTCCCTCCACACCATCCCGTATATTTACAAAATATGGAGGAAGCATTGATATTTTTTTCGTACATTAACTATATTAAGAAAAAAAACTGTAAACGTCAACCAAAAAATAAAAAAAAACGCAAATTTGAATATTTGCTCAAAATTTTAACGTATTTACCTCTCTTTGACCTCGCTGAGTTAAATCAAAAATGATTTAACTAAATGGAATAAATGTGAAGTATTTAGACAAAATTTGTAGACAAATATTCAAATTTGAGCGAAAAGGAAATCTTTATGCCTAGCTGTACAATTACAAGTTGGTTCGATAATTTCAAAACGTAAAGAGCTAGATTGTTAAAATTTAGTTCACATATTTAGCATTTTTAATGTAAATTTACATTACATTTTATAGAATATTTGTTTAAATTTGTCATTTTAACAAATACTGTATCGACATTTGAACGTTTGACGCATACATGTAAAAGTTATAAAAAAAGCAGAATGGTTTTTAAAAATGAAATTTGGTATTTCATTTTATAACTACAACTGTAGCTTGGAAGTCAAATGTTGATTTTTATCTATTCCCCCCAAAAAAGCATTTAAAATATATATTCGACTCTCTGGTATTTTTATATTAATCACTCGCTTCCAACAATTAATAGCCTTAAAAATTCGCTAAAGATTGTAGGGTAATAAGCTCTATCGTAATTGTTGGCTGCCAATGGTATGTGACTAGTAATATATAAGAATCGATTTTATTTAATATTCTACAAAGCATAGGACTTTCATGTGCGGGACTCTGAAAATAAAACTCTGAGCCCTGGTGATTTTCAAGTCATGTCCAAGATCCATAATTTTATGAGGAAGGAATGGAAAGGAATATCAGTTTTACTTGAGAATATGTGAAAAAGTTTTGGAAGGTTTATTTTCGCTTATTTTGTTTATTAATTCAGTTTTTAGCGTAGGGAAGAGAATATAGGAAATATACTCTTATAAGTGTGTTGAAAAGATAATACGCTTCTTAGGTCTCTTCCTGTTTTCCATGTGGGGCCAAAGTGTAGCATAGGTCAACAATTTTGGTCTCGATATAAAATTTCAATTATTATTTGTCTCGTTTTTCAATTATCGTGTGCATATAGAAAAGCAAATGAGCAGACAGTTCTATCTTTCATGGATTTGGTCCAAAATTTAACATCGAAGACATATGGTAAATTTCAGTTATCTAAGTCGTTACTGTGTTGAATTGCCATAGTCATGCTCACACAAACAGTTAGACTAAACAGTTAATATAGAGATCCCATTCAAAATACGAAAGTTATCTGCTATTTTATTGAATAAATTTCACAGAAGTTTTAATTAGTTTAATTTCGTGTGTTTTTGTGGTATTTTGTTCAAAGATGACCAACAAAATTTTGATAAAATATTTTTTTCCAACTACGAGAAGTTTAAAACGTAAAGATTAATCAAAATTTTTGAAGTTTAGCTCAATTTTTCTTTTTTGAACTTATTAAGATTATGAGGCCGGTTGATATAAGAATTCCAGTGCTTCAAAACTAGGAGAAGTTTTGTTTTTTTTGCACGAAAGCAAAAATATGGAATCTTCTTTTCCATATGAGTTGCTAGTTGCAAATTACCTTCCACCCCTAGATTTCAAATACACACCCGAATACACCCGAACCAAGACTTTGTCGAAAGGGGTGATTTGGGGCAAGATTGGGCTCATAAATTTAAAGAGAATGCAAAAGTGATCAAGATAAACAGCTTAAAAAAATATGGCATAGCTTTCTTATCTGTGTACGGGTTAGGTCTAGGAAACTTTACTTTAACAGACCCCTTCAAACTGAAATATTTACGATAAAAATGTGTTTTATCCTTATGTCCTCGCCAGATAAATTAATAAGTTATTAAAACATTTTCAATCCTTTCTTTAAAAATTTGCTTGGTGAACAAATTTTAAAAATTTGTTTAGTGAACACAGTCCAACTTGTACATAAAGTTAGGTCATGTTATTCATATTTTAACAGAATGCCATGTTTTTAATAGTCGTCGGCTGCGTAATTTCGTAACACTGTATTTAAACCTCCGTGAAACCCCGCACATGAAATTTTGTAAATTTTTTAAAGAAATTGAGGTTTTACATTTTATCTAATTTTAAAATTTTTATATATAATTTTTAATTATACTATTTGAAAATTTTATATCTTTATAATACTTCATATTTCTATTGTGACACCTTTTCCACATGTAGTTTAAAATCTTTTTACTTTTTATCTCATTTTTACCATATATTTGGCGCAGTATAGCCAAATCTGGCTCTTGTGCCTTAAACCTCAAACTCAAATTCTTTAAAAATTTTATGTTTGCATCTGCAAATTTTATATTGGGTCAATCAAATGTAGTAAATACATCATGATGACGGAGGCAAGAAAAAAAATGAAGGACACGTTTTTATTTAAATTAGAAAAGAATGTGGAATTTTATGTAAATATTCTTAAAGCACATGTTTCAAGGTAAGCAATTAACATCTGGAGTAGGATTTTTTTTTTCTTGAATATCAACTACTGAATGAGTCACTTTCATTAAGCAGAAACTGAACCTCAAATGAAAGACATTTTCTCTTTTATTTCTGAAGAACAACAATAATAATAGCTAATCTTGGGAATTAATGTGTATTTTCGTTTGCTTAGTTTTCCTTTCGTACGGGTCAAGGTTGCAGTTAGAGCCACATGCTTTCCTCAGGTGATGGGTGGTTTCCTCTTTTACGGCCTGACTTGTTTGTGGATCATTAGAGCTCGTTCATGCTGCATACTTTAATGCAAGTTTAAGATGAAAGGAATTTGTGAAGAGGTTTATATGACGTCAATTGAAAATAAAGCACTGCCTGAGGATCCGGCAGGAGTAGAGAAGGAATGGAGGCCTGAAAGAATGAATATCTCTGGGCCTAGAGCAATTGAAGGATTCAGATGTTTTATGACTTTTTCTTTCTCTAGATCGAAGTATAATAAGAAAAAATATTGTAATGGCAAAAAATGTGAATTCCAGAATGTTATTTGTTTATAATTCCCCCAATAAAAATTTTTAATCATCAAGTTGTGATAAACATAAAATCATATTGAATTAACGGTCTGATACCTATTTAGTTTATTATACAAATGAGCCTCCCTTATAATGTCAAGTCTCGTGACTTCATAGCACCATTAAAAAACGCAGTAAACTGTATAAAATAATGAATCTTGACAACCGAGACATCGAGAAATAAAATAAATATGAACAAAAAATGAATAAATTTATATAAAAATTGCTTGGGATTTATAAATATTGTAGAATTATTATAAAAAGAAAAACAATCGATTCCAAGAATAACAATATTTGATACCGAACACGTTGAAATCCGGATTCTCGCAATCATGTCTCATAATTGGTGTCATGAAAAAGATAATTTTTAAACTGTTCAAAAACTTTTGTAAAATAATATTTTCAGAAATTATCGCAGAAAAACATCAAAACCTTGCATCGGATTTAATTATTTAAAATTATAATCCAAGTTTCAAAAACATTGCACCGAGTCTTTTCATAGAATATGTGGTAATATTGGTAGCTCTAAGTCAAATGATCTAGCTTGTAGAGCCTCAATACACTTACAAATACACATTTTATTTCTTTTAATTAAAAAAAACATCATAATCTCACGTGCTACTTTAATTTTTTTAATGGAGCATTCGAAATCAGTTTTATAACAAATAGAAATGGCATAATAGTATTGATTAATTGGCATAATGTGTGGATTAATCATTTCTGTTAATTTCTTGGGATTTAGTATTAAATTAAAATCTTTTTGGTTATCAATTTTCTCTTTAAATTAGTAACTTGCTTTTTGGTTAAAATCAACGATTATGTTAACTATGCCTGCGCAGATGAAAATATAAATTTCCATCATATTGCTTAGTTTGTCAAAAATTCTGTTTAAATATTTGAAGATCTAAATGCCTTTTTAAAATATATTGGATTTATAGTATTTGTTTTAAAATGTGAACAACCTCTGTCATCTTTTAAGGTAGTGTTTTTTAGTTTGTGTCTATAAGTTTCGAATTAAAATGATAAGAAAAATGTACAAATAAAATTAAAATCAATTGATTAATTAGCTTAAATTATTAAATCACTTGAACCCAAAAAATAAATACTGATAGTAATTAGAAATAATTTTAATTACATATTATTATTCAAATTCTGAAAAAGACAAATGTGAAGGAAAATCTTAGTTCAGCTCATAAATTTTGTACTTGGAAACTTAATGAACAAGTTCATTAATTCATATAAATAATAATAAATTGTTGCTATTATAAATTAATTTTTTTAATCTGAAAAAAAATATTTTCAATAACCACTTTTCATACACTTTTATTAAACTTCATTTATTTTATGTGTGTCAGGATGAAATTTTGTACTTTTTTATTATTATTATTATCTTCTTAAACGCGATAAATTCATTGTCATTCATTGTCTGACAATGAGATAAAAAAAACTGACTGCAAGATTTTTATTGTTTACAATAATAAATTATAAATTTAAGATTAAAAGTTAGAAAGTTATTTCAAAAATTGTACTTTCCAATAAATTAATTAATGTGTTTTTAAAATTTCTAAAATTTGGAAATGTTTTTAGATTAATATTTTTTCCATAAATTGCAAATGGAAAACAATGTAATGGTTGAAGCTATCAATACAGATGAACTTAATCTAAAACAATATTATGTTACAGGTGTTTCTGACTAGAAGCTCGAATTTCTTTAACACTCATTCATTTTTTAATAAATTTTCTTTATTATTTTATTTTTTGACATATTAATACCATTCAATTTTTTTTTATCATTTGAGAACATGATGTTGTTTTGGTTAGGTTGTTTTGAAGCTCAAAATCGTGTAGGCAATAAATATTGAAGCTCGAAATCGAGTAGGCAATGAATAAAGCATAAATGGCAATTTTCATCATCATCTTTTAATCGCATATATTTTTTTATTTGCCTTTTATCAGTATTGCATTATTATTATGTATGCTTCTTTGACAGCAGGTGCGTTTTTAAAAGGTTGACGTGGAACCATGACATCATAGCTGTTATTTCATCTCAAAATCGGTCGAGCTCCAAAACTTTGCCTGCTAGAAAAATTGAATATGAAAATTAAAAAAAATTTATCATTTTATCTAATATATAAAAATCTCGTATGAGGGTGTTTGTGTTCACCGATTTTTATGAAATTTGTTATGTGTATTTGGTTGGTATGAGAATAAGTCGTAAACTATATTCCATAACGCTAGGTAATTAGGGTGTCCCTATCCCGTCCTTCCATGTTCAACGTACGCTGATGAGATCAACGCTTGCTTTAAATCATCGCCACTGTGGCCTAATGTTGAAAAAGTCCAGCTAAAAATAAACATGCGCGTCCAAATGCTACAAGATACATCTGCTGAAACATTCTAGGATCAATTGTTAGATATCGGCGATGGAAAAGTTGCTGTCTATGAAAATACTGGATGCATAAAATTGCCCACAAATTTCTGCTCTGTCGTTGATTTGCAAAATGCTCTCCTTGACCGCATATTTCCCGATGTACGCACACAATACATAAATCATGCATGGCTGGCAGAAAGAGCCATTTAGGCAGCAAAAAATGTGGACGTCGACGATTTTAAACTTCAAGATACAGCGATCGTTGCCAGGCGACATGGTATCATACAAATCGATCGATACAGTGCGATGCTAACGAAGCTGTAAATTATCCAACAGAGTTTTTGAATTCACTGCATTTTCCAGGCATGTCACTACACCTTTTAAGACTGAAAGTTGGATCTCCGGTTATTTTATTTCGGAATTTGAACCCACCACGATCATTAAAAAATTGATTAAAAACGTTATCGGAGCCGCCATTTTGATTTGCCGATTCCGAGCCGAAAATGTTTTGCTGTCACGAATTCCAATGATTCTCAGAGACGTGCCAGTTGAATTCAAACGCGTTCAATTTCCTATTAGATTGGCATTCGCAATGACAATTAATAAGTCGCAAGGCCAAACGATGTCTGTTTGCGGCTTAAATTTTGGCACACCGTGTTTCTCACACGGATAATTAATTATACGTGGCATGTTCTGGCGTGGGCAAACCATCGAGATTATTTGTGTTGGCTAAAGACGGACTGACAAAAAATATCGTACACACAATTGCTCTTCGAAATGAATTTGATTTTCTTTATTTCATTTTTATACTTTAGGATAAAAAATATATTACTTTTTCCACTTTACGTTTAACTTTTAAGAGATCAAACAATGTACATGTCCGTTACGTTAATGAAATACATTGTATTCAGAAATGAATGGTTGGTGTTTTTTGTTTTGTTTTTATCGTCGATCAATGTCTAGTGCGCTCCATTCCTCTTTCTGCTATATATATATATATATATATATATATATATATATATATATATATA
>JAPMOR010041381.1:122469-154438 GCA_026543865.1 Argiope aurantia | reverse complement strand
TGGTTAATGATTTAAATTAATTAAGACAAATAATGACTTAAAAAATAGTAATATTCTCACATGATAACTTGAAATTTGCGATCGTAGATTTCATTTTAATTTTTTATTTATTTCTTGACATAATTTTTGATTGACATATAGTCATAAGATAGGAAAGTATTATATTAAACGTATTAAACTTTCTGGTTAGTTTTTTTGATATATCAGTACTTCCCGATTATTGTGTGATATATAGTCAGAAGAGAGGAAAATATTCACCATAAATAATTCACTCATTCTATTAAATATTTTCCCTTCAAAATAAATAATCATTATTTTCCCTCTCAATTATAATGGATTCTTTTATTCATACGCATCTTTCCCGTTCCAATCTCAGAAATAATACCACACTTCTCTGTGTGCGTGAAATAAAATAAAATTATTTTGCTACATATAACATTTAAAGCAGATACTGATCAACAGTAAATAGAAATAAATGTTTCACTTTCTCAAGATAGGAACTATAAAATTCATGGCCATCAGTTAAGAACAGTTTAAGATGGAAATTGAGAAGTGATTTTCTACCTGCAGAATAAGGAAACACGACATTGTTTTTCGATCTTCAAAATAAATAACTGCTTTTGATGGAGTTTGCAACCTTGGCACAAAATTTCACAACCTTTCTACATTTCTGGGAGTCTGGTCGAGTGCGGTCGTTCAACCGCTTTCTCAAACGCTCTGCCATTGACCGACAATGACTGAAGTTTGGCATTGACTTAAATCCTCAGGTGAAGAAAGTGAAGCTGCATTTTATTGCAACTTCTGTGCTCATTGAGCGATTTGAAACTAGTTTCTTATTTCTCTTTAGAACCAGCGAGAACAGTCACCCAAAAACTTTCTCATTCTCTCTAGTAAATTGGTTATGCCAGAAAATGCCTTACATGATACTTTCGCACAATAGTTGCGAAATAATTTTCGTAAATTTAGCATTTTTACTGAATCTATCTTGGTGAGTTATTTGGCAAATAATCCCTGGCATACGTTAATAATATCCAAAAATCAAATTTTTGTTTCAGACATGTTTTTCTCAACAGATTGAAGCAAAAATTTGACGCAAAACTGCACTTGTAGTTCAAATTCTCATATCAAATTTGATACATTTAAGCCATTGCGTTTTAGAATGATCGCGTTTCTTGTTTCTGAAAGTACACAAATCGACAGACAATCAACCCGCAGTTGAATATGGCTCAACATTTGACGGGTGTCTACACTTTAGATGCTAAATCTGTGTACCCAATATTACCTATCTAGCTTTCTTTGTTTTGTAGTTATCGTGTTTTGTATTATCGTCGTTAAAATATTCTCCATTGCTTTTCAAAGAATACTAATGTAACTAAAATAAACTGCTTGTTATATAATGGAAAAATAACATGAATTTATTTTTATTCAAAGGAAACGTTGAATAAAATTTTTATTAACGGACAAAATTAGATTGTAAAGTGCCCACAGTATTAAATTTTTGATGAAAAAAATTATCGTCATACAATTATATTTGTTGATGGACAGCAGAATTTGCTATTTCCTAACTATCCTTGGAAGTTTAGAAGCTATGTAATGTAACGTGACTGCATTTTAATAATTCATTATAAGCACATATTGTAGACTAATATTTTATAATTCATATAATTTGTATTTTTTACAGATTTATTCATTTGGTAAATGTATTAAAAACGCTTTATAAATGATTTGCCTGCGCTGCAAGTGTACAAACAGTCTTTGACAAATTTAATTTAAAATTTGATAAGAATCTATACTTTGATGTGAAAATTGTGTGTCAAATTTCATTTATTTAAATCAATAGCTTTGAATATTGGTATTTACATGCACATTAAAATATATAGAGACAGTTGGAAATTTATAGGATTTAGTTCAAAATTTAATACAAATATACACTTAAAATGTTAAAACTGTACCAGATTTTTTTTCTCTTCTTACGTTTTGTATTTATCTCATTTCCCTAATTTCGGACAGCCAGATAGACAGACTTTTGTGAAAGGATTTCAGCCAAAAATTTATAAAAATCCTCACATTTGGTTTATAGAACATATGCCAAATTTCATTCATCTAGCACAAAGTCAATTTGAGTGATCATGTTCCGAGATATATACAATTCCAGAAATGTGATTATCAAAACTCATGGATGTCCAAAACGAGGAGAGTTGTCAAAAGAAAACATCGAATTCGAATCTTCGAATATTTCGATATTTTCTTTTCGTATGCCTTGCATTCGAGGGGATAAAAATGATAAAATTAAGTCATAAGACGCCACAGTCACATGATAAACGTAGATTGTTAATTGTTTTCTTTTCATATTTCTATTATTAACATGAATGAAATCCAACATTGTTTAAAACGTAAAAAACATAACTTTTATGACACTTTAAAAATCATCTATTGCAAAGATAATAAACGTTAAAAGTGTTTTATTATATCACAATAAAATAACTATTATAATAAATTTCGACTCATCTTTCATTAATAAATACATATTGCCATAAAAAAACTGTCTTTTTTCACAGCACTTTAGATAAATTATGAAGGAAAATGTCAAGTTTCACAGCAGGAAACATATTCAAATATGAACAATAATTAAATCCTACACATTAAAACAATTTAGCTATCAATTACAAGACGATACAGCTAGTTCTTCCTTGAAACCTACGCATTACGTTGGGGATCACATATTAAAGTGGGCGACTTTATCAGATTTTTAACACGCTTCGAAAATACAAATTAAAAAATAGGGGTAGCAGCGGAGAGATTTATTATTTGTATTACATTGAATTAAACTTGAATAACTGATTGCTTTAACGGTTCAAAACAGGAATCCGAAAAAACACATCAATAAAATGAAAGCTTAGATAGTAGCGACTTTTATTTCGAAAACCTAATATGCAGTCGGTTTTACTTCTTTGGCTAAAATGCAACCAAGTAATATTGGAACAAAAATAAAGGCTTTTAGAGGTAATATATTACAGTGTATAAAAAAATATAGGGAATATTGTCATCAAACAAAATATATCAATTTACTGGCTGATATTTATTACATCTCCTTCAAAGCAATATAGTATCCGAAGGTTAAGAACCTTTGAGTTCAAGAATTTATCAATCCAATGCACATCGATGGTTTTTCAATGTAAAATTGAAACAACTTCGAACCACTGTACAACAAACTACTTATAATGCAAACTGCACTTAAGTGAGTTACATAACAAATTCGAAACAAGTGCAATCATCACTCAAAAGGCTGCTTATAATGCAATATAGAGTTATTTTAAGAAAAATATTATGGATTAGAGAAAAGTAGTTTTACAAATTAATAAATTAAATTAATTCTGTCTTTTGGGCTATATTTTTTTTATTTGCTATAGTTTTTGGCAAAATACCTTAAACTCAAAATATACTTTTAGAAATAAGCTACATAACTGTGTTCATTTTATTTTATTGCTTAGTATTTTTTTAAATTAAAAAATCGTTTGGTGTTAAAAGGAAATAAATTATAATGATTCCATTTTCTGCAATCGCTGAATATTAAGTGATGAAATCGCAAATATTCTACAGAATTAACCGAAAATACAAAAATGAAGCATTAAATGAATTTTTTAAAAATCATTTTTAAAGAACTGTTCGGGTATTTAATAGTTCTTTTGTGCAAAAATGCTTGGTGATTTTAAGATTACAAAAAGTGACAAAATAATTTAACAAAATTGACAATGTTTGTCTGGCTTCTCAAAAAAAACTTCAAAATATTCTAAATAATAATTAATTAATTGAAAAATAAAATATCAAATTGCATCTTTATAAGAATCTAATATTACTATTTTAAATAAAAGCGTCGCAATATAAAGCTGAAAATTTTAGAGTATCATTTCAACTATTATAACGATACGAATCTATTGTTGCATAACTGGGATAGATTTTTTTTTCTGACTCTTAAATTAGATTAATTTAGATTTAATTATTTATTTAGATTATTATTATTTATTTATTTATATTATTATTCTGTACATTTATTTAGATTATTATTATTTTATTTAGGTTTAATTATTTATTTGAAATTGATCTAGAATAGGTGAGAATATTTTTAGAACTACTACACAAAATCACTAATGAACTACTCCAAAAAAATTATCAATATAAAATGCAATCTCCGCTTAACCAATTTGATTTGAGAAATTTCTTCCGTGATGAATTTTTTCCCACATCGTCTTCTATCACGTTTTCTGCCGCATTCCCAAAACGATCTTAATTATTTTGACGAATGACGAAATCTGTGGTCATTCAGGGACGGAAAAAATTCCTTTAAAAGACTTGGAATATGATTATTCTTCCTTTAGTTAAAAAAACATGTTGAAATAAGAAAGAAATTTAATAATGTTTTGATTGTATTCTTGGACAAGTTTTTCTTTCAGTCGATTATGATTTCGATTTATTCATTTAATTTGCATTCCAGTTAAGCTTCTATAATAAATTTCATTTACTGAGAAAAATTTCACTAAAATTCAGCCATTACTTCTCCCCAATGTTTTGCTTTTTTATTTTCTTGTAAATGAAGCATACAGAAAGTATTGCAATCGTCAAAAAATTCATACCCAAAATTTGACGCTTCATACTCAAAAAATCTGTGCTTTATGTCTGAGATCGAAAAAAACATTTCTGACATTATGTCTGTCTCCGTCCGTCTGTGACAAAAATAGTTTAAGCTAGACTGGTGAAATTTGGTATATGGTCTTAATTCCAAATTTGTAAATTTCTAAAGTGTAAGCGAAATCCATTCATAGGAAGTCCATCTATCTGACTGTCCGAATATGAGTTTGTGCGAAATTGCAAAACAAAGAGAGCTAGAAGGATAAAATTTGGTGCACAGTTTTAACATCTGTAGATATCTATCAAATTCAGGACCAAATCTGTAAATAACTTGGCCTTTTAGGTGGCAGTACTTTCATTAGTACATAGGCGATAACTCACAAACGCAGTTACTTAAATATACAAAATTTGGTATATGTTTTTTTTAAAAATATAACTGCAATTCTGTTGTCTAACTTTGGTTTCAGTCGGTTGGAAAAAACGCGTCTGAAACAGAAAATCAATTTTGGTGCACCTATTGCTAAATGCCAGGGATTAATCGCCAAGGATCACACGATAGATGTAGAAAAAATGGCGAATTCCCGTCCAATATCAATAGATATTAACTATTATTCGCCAATACCATGCAAGGTTCATAATTTTATGCGGTGGAAGGGGGTCAACACCTTTATTAGAGAATATGCGAATATGTTTTGGGGAAACTACTCCATCTTGTTATCTAATTAGGGAATATCTGTTATTATCTAGTTAGATAATATCTTCCGTTTTAAAATTTTCTTATTGATGTAACAAAGAATTCCTTAAATATTAGAGATGCTTATGAATCAAGTGCCTTTTTTATATCGAACAATGAAGCTTTGAATGACAATTTTAGATTAGACGTTTAAAAATAAAATGATATAATGCACAACTCATTATCGAGCACCTTAAGCAATTGCATTAAAAATGGTTAATCCTTTACAGTTTAGATTATTATTTGTTAGTAAGAAAATGCAAAATAAGCTTAGAAATTCTTTGTATATAAATTATTCACTTATTACTGCTGAATAATTCTTTTAATTAAGTAAAAAAGTAAAATTATTCAATTGAATCCATGTCATGATGCGATTTAAACTCAATCACATTCTTTCCAACCGAAATTAAAAGCAGAAATGTATAGAAAAGCATAGTACTCCAAAGATATCAAGTAGCATCATTGTCCCGACGAAAAATCAGATACATTATTCATCCCATCATGATTTGCAATATAATACTTCTTAAATTCTAATTACACTTATTTTGAAAAGAGATGAATAAATGTGTCTTCTATCGTTTTTAAGAACTGTTGTTCATTTTATTTATTGAAATAAACAATTTTTTTTAGAAATGTAAGAATTTGTCAAAAGTCGAAATGATTTTTTTGAAGAAATGAAAATTAAAGATTAAATAATAATTCTTACTTATATTATTTAACACGTTTTATAATTAGACTTCTATATTTATATCAATGCAGAATGACTGCAATGGTGACCAAAATTGTGAACATTTTCGGAAATTTTTATGTTTTCTAATTTTGTATGCTTATAGAAAATGTGAAGTTTCACAAAATGCAAACTTTTACATATCATTTTAAAGAAGATTTCATGCTGATTCTAATACAAAAAGCAAAAGCAAAATATTTACAAGACAAAAAAAAGTTGAGTGGTAATAATTATAGACATATTTTAGATGCTGATGACTTTGTTGAGTTATCAGTACTTAGTAGGGTAGCATTTATTTTTTATTACAGCTTCAATTTGATGTTTCATTGAGTTGACTAGAGTTTTCAGCCCTTCCTTTGTTATTACAGGATGCCAGGAAACAATTATAGCCTCAATTAATTCTCTTTTATTTGACGAACTCTTCATATGTACAAGAGTTTTCATATAGTGCCATAAGCTCGGAATAATTTTGAATTCAGGACTGTTTCCTGGCCATGATAACAATTCGATGCTCTTTGTACTAAAGCACTCTTTCGATATTTTTGCTGTGTAGCAAGGACTGAATCCTGCTGAAAAAGAAATGATGTGTTGTTGGGCAATAGATCACTGATGGATCACAATTTTGACTCTAGAATAGTGTCGATGGATTTTCTTGCATTTAAGGCCCCGTCGATAACATGAAAGAAACCAATATCGTCTGCTGACATGCATGACCAAATCATAACACTAACTGAATTCTTCATAGTTGCCTGAATGCAGTCAGGATATAGTTCTTCGCCTATTCTATTTATCGATTTTCACCATAATTACCGAATAACAATATGCTTGTTTCATCACTCTGAATACCTTGTGATCAATGATCATTTGTCCAATTAATGCGTTCCTTTGCCCACTGTAATCTTTTTGTACGCTGCTTATCTCGAGATAAAGGATTTTTTTCGTTCAATTCAACCTCTTAGTCCAACATCTAATAATTGCCTCCTGGTTGTTCTTGAACTGACATAAATGCCAGCATCATTCTGATTCAGCATCATCAGCCAGCATCATCATTCTGATGGCCTCTGATGACATTCTTCTGCTGTTGGAGACATAGTCTATTTATATTTCTGCCATAAAAAGATGTGGTGCACCTTTTTCAGTCATTGCCTGCTTTGTCTTTTATTGAATTTGTCTCCTGATATCGTAAACAAAATTTTCGGATTCCAGATGTAGTCACCGAATCACTCACATGTCTTACAATTTCAGCATAAGAGAGACTACATTCATGTATCACAATAATCTTAGTTATATTTCTAGGAGCCCAATATATTCTTTTATTTGATTTCATTGATTCTTGATTAAATATTAGAATTATTTACAAAAATTCCAACTGTATATTAAAAAGTTTAACAAAATTTCTAACGTGCTATTTAATTACATAAAAAAACAATCATACTTCTACAGAAAAAGTACAAAAATGACTTGTTCCAACTTTAAACATGACCTCAGCTTCTGCTAGCAGTTAATAACATTTGATTGGTTCCCAGAACAAGAACAGTGATTTGCCAGGAAAGTTAGAAATTACAGTCTACTTCATCATTTTGTTTGTTATTCAGATTAAAGTAAGAATAACTTTATTTGTGTTGCAAATATTTGAATTTTGCTTTTTGAATTGAAAATCAGCATTTAATTCTCTTTAAAATGATATGGAAGAGTTTACATTTTGTGAAATGTAACATTTTCTATAAGCATACAAAATTAGAAAACATAACGATTTTCAAAAGTGTCCACAATTTTGACCACCACTGTATGTCTAGATTCATTTATCGTTCTTGACTGGACTTTTTTTTCCAACTCTGTTCAAGTTGAAACTTTGATTCTAGGCTGTTTCTGATGCAGGTATAATAATTTAAATACAAGTAATAATAGTCTAAAGAATGATTTTTATTGACTTCACTTTTTATATTATTTCTTTGAATTTGGAAAACAAATATTTGCGCCTAGGACGACGTGTTTTTTGTAATATAATAATTTTTTACCTAGAGATTTTTCCAAGAACTTTTTAACGTCTTTCTGATGTTTAAGAAGAAGAAAAATCAAATTTTCCTTCAATATATTTGATATGTTATGGTATCCGTGAATTAAAAACCACGCAGTAGCTGATTAATGCCGTTTTGAAAAATCGAAATTGATACGAATCGTCTGCTTTTGAAAATCGTTTGCGCTTAAATGAAATGGATTTTCCCATAGAGCTGAGATACTTATAGAGGGAGTGCAACCCTACTTTGGTGTAGGACAAGATAAAATCACGTGACTTGTGGACAGAATTTGTGTTCACTGTAACCGCCTTCTCCGTTCCCCATTATATTTCAATGGCAGATTTTTTCTCGCTTTTAACTGTTGGATTTTAAAACTTATTTAAGCCATTGTTAACTATTGCTGTGCAATTGGATGCAAAGAAAAAGCTTCTATGGATAGTTCTGTATCATTTCACAGATATGTACAATAAACATGTTCTGTTTATATCCATTTTAAGTCAATTTAAAATTTCGTAACATCCATCACTCAGTGATTTTTGTGTTAAAACTGAATAATATTTCATAGTTTGGTTTAGTTATTGTATTAAATTTATTTAATTTGTTATTAAGCTTCATTTAAACTGATGTAACTGCATTATATTTTGTTACTTGCTTCATTTTAATCTCGAATGTGTTGCAAGTGCTTGGTTGCAAGCTTGGCGTGATTTTTTCTCGCCAATACAAGTGTTTACATAAAAACACTATTGACCGATTAATAATTGTGTATTTATTTTAGTGCAAATAAAGTTCCTTATTATTTCCAATATGTTTTTTTTACCATAAATATTCGCATCATATTATACCGTAAAAGATATTAAATCATCATTGTGAATGAAATCGTGAAACCAAAACGTTTCATTGAAAATGTTACATAGTAAAATTTCATAAATGTGCTAGCAGTAATTGCATGATTTTATAAATTTTAATTAAGATCTCATAAGAAACTAGTGGATATTCTAAAGATAAACTATTAAAGAAAGAAATGCTATCTTTACAGATAAAAATTTTGTCTGAATGTTAACTTTATTAATAACTTGCGATATGCACATACCCTAAAATCACCGTTATCGTAAAAATTTAGAATTTCCTTATTATTTTGTATTAAATCAACACATTTAAGATTCCAAAAATGATTTAATTTTGTTTCTGCGGTAGTTAGAAGCAAAGTTACCGCCAACACTATAAACCAGAAGCGAAATATTTAAAACAGATATTAACAAGGAGAAGGCACGAGGTTTAAAATTGCGTTCGGAATGAGATTTTGTATAATGATAGTATACATTTAGAATGTTTATTAATGAAAATATTAAGATTCAATAGTCAACCTTAAAACTTTCAAATTAGCTTATATACTAATAATGGGTTACCCAAATGAGCGCTGGAGTTGTGTAGAGGTTAGGGCACTGGCATAGCATTCAGGAAACCTGCGTTCGATTCTGAGCTAGCGTTTTTTTTTTCTGTCTTTCTAAATTATTTCAAAATAATTTAACACTTTTAATTAATATCTTTTTCATTTTTTATGCAAAAATAAATATTATTCAGAATATTCAAGGGAAAAAAAGAGACCTGGGTCACTTTTATAATCTGCTTTTATTATAAAAAGTTTTTTTTTTATCTGCATGAGATAATGATAAAAGTATTTGAACATGTAATGTAAAATTAAAAGATGTTTTAGGGTAAAGAAAAGAAATAAAATGTTTACTTAAAGAAGAAAAATACTCACTTTTAATTAATGCACAAAAACAAACTAAAAAAGTAAATATAATTTAAATCAATAAACTCGGCTACTGATGTAAAAAAGAAAACATTATTTTCGAAACCAGTTTGCTTAGTTTTCAAAGAATGAATATATAAATTATTTAGGAAATGTTAACCAGAAATGAAAACCGACCGGATCCAATGCCGGGAAACAAAACGTTGCGTTTTTTGAGTATGCCAAGATTTGCGATATGGCGCCAAGAAAGGCCAGATTTCTCCCACGTGACTTGGCTCATGTTGCGTACACTTGTTTAGACTAGAAACAAGCGACTAGCTTCCTCCATTTATATCAGCTCTATGGATTTTCCTCAGATTTCCAAATAGAATATGATTTAATAATTAATTTTTGTTTATGATTCGTGCAAGATTTGAAAATAAAAATAATGCATGATTCTGGTTTAAAAAAAACGTATTATGAGATCGTGGGTTAGATAAGATAAAAAATAAATATTGTATGTTTCAGATCAGTTCGTGTGATATATAAGATTAAATATAAATGCTTTATGTTTCAGAGAGCGATTACCTTTATCAAAAACATTATTCTTATGCTATTTCATGTTATCTACTAAGCTTGATAGTTTTTCTTTGATATTTTTTATCGTAAAATATATGTTAATTGCCTAACGATATATTTTTTATTTGATATTGCTTTCGTATATTTGATTTATAAATTAATGCATTTTAACTAAAATAAAAATTTAACAAGCCATATTGACAATTTTCGAAGTGAATGCCAAAGATATTGAGATCAATCTCCAGTGCTTTTTTCCTGCGATATTAAATTAAGGAAATATAAATAAATTAATTTGTAATTATTTTTGATATTTTAATTTCGTTACCTATAGAACAAAGGCAAAATTTTTCACATAGCGGAACGGAATCAATCCATGCTTTTTTGATAAAAAATATACCAAATTTTGCCATTTTGCTATGATAATGAAATTGAAATGTCAAAAGCAACTGCATTTCTGGACAAATGGATAATTAATCTTTTCAATAATTTTTATAGACGCAGGAAAACCACATTTGTGATGATCATGATAAGTATTTGTTCTGATGTCAAAAATACTTACGTGGAATTTGGAAATGCTTGTTTTTAAATAAAATGAATTCATTTGCAAACGAAATTAATGACATCGTATTCAAATTCAAAAAATATATTTTGTGGCAACTAACATTCTTAAGCAAAAGTGAATGTACAATTTTACAATCATCGTCAAATTTAATATCAATCATTTCATTCATAATCATAACTTTGTGAAAATTTTCCAGTATAATTTAGAAGTAGAAATACATAAAGAAAAAATGCATCTCCGTAATTCTTTTAATTTTACAGTGCAATTTGAAGATCTTTAAAAATATCGTTTCCGGTTTTTAGTTCAAAGAATTACGTCATTGCGGATAAAACATATTTCTATTGTGGGATATTTGAAATTGTATTTAAATCTGTTTTGAACTCTTATCGTTCAATACACTTCCTTCCTTAGAAGCTTGACGTCAAGTCAAATTAATGACGATGTTTTCGTCAATTGTTGATATAATTGCTTTTAATATCTTTCTGGTTACTTCTTAAGATGTTAAAAACTTGAAGAAATCTTAACAGTTTACTAACTTTAATAGACAAAAAAATCGATTCTTTATTATTGTCATGAAGAGTTAAAATTTACCCCCCTTTATTGATTTCATTAAGAACGAAATCAAAAAATTTTAATAATAAATTTCTTTTCCTATTTCAAATTGAAAAAAAAAATCAATAATTCTAGATAATAATAATAACATTAGCAGTTTTACTTTGTATTTAAAAGGATTATTCTCATACTTATTAGTTAGTTAAATCTGCAGTTTCATTAAAATTATCACAGTCTATTTTCTAAAAAATGCTATATTATATTTCTAGATAAATAAACTAATAAATAGTCCGGATAAATAATCTAGTTTATTTATAAAATAATAAAATTTAGAATATCAACCACTAAAAGATTTTTCCAAAAATGTTTCAATTCTTAAAAGTAAGATGTTATTATACGAATTAATTCAATTTGGTGACCAAGAATTTAATAAAAATTATGTAATTGTTTACCATTTTCATAAATATATAAAAGCAATAACATACCTCGTATTTGATTTTTAAATTTAGCACAGTTTTTGATATTTCACACTTCAAGCAATATAATGCACTTAAATAAAAAGTTTAAGTTTAAAAAACTTTTTAAGATCCTTTATAAACTTTTACTTTAAAAAAAAGTTTATAAAGAATCTTAAAAAGTAAGAAAATAGAAATTAACTATAAAAAGTATGTGTATAAAAAAAGTTCGCATACTTCTCACTTCAGATTTCATTTTGATTTCCATTCTCATTTGCTTACCTGGAGAGTTTATTACTGGGAATCCTTTGATATACTTTCTTCTATTTACTTCTTTGCAGAAACACTAATAGATGATAATACGAAGCGTTTCAAAAAATTTGGCAAATATTATCACTCCTTGTTTTGTTTTTGTTATTCGAATATGTGTTCGAACATAAAAACATTTTTGAAAATAATTCCTTCTCTGATATATCCAAAAATCCAAGCTGTTAACCAATCATCACTTCTTCCAATACTTAATATATTGAGTATGTAGGAGTATTATTAATATTTGAGTTGCGTATGTATTGAGTGTGTTTTTATATATTATATGAGAATCTCATAACATAGAAAAACAAACACTTCAATTTTTTTTATTATAATAATATTTATGGACTAAAATATTATCCATAAAATATGATTTATATGATGGGACATATATACATGAGGATAACAAGCTTAATTAAAAATTGTTCAAAGCGTTTTACAGGGCATATCATTAGATTTAATGCTACTTAATTTGGCACGTAGTTACTACTTGGATATAGGTGCTTTATAAGAAAGAGTGTTTAATTAAATATTAGAGAGTTATTTAATTAAATATTAATTGAAATTTCAAATTTGAAGCATAAAAATAGATTTCTACACAGCTTTAAAAAATCGCTTTTCAGTGATATCAATTTTAATTTAATTATTTTCTTCTAATATAATTTAAAAAAATATTCTAATTATATTTTACTGCAATATTTTCCATTTTTTTAATTTACGGATTTAAATTCACAGGCGCTGCGGTAGTATAAAATATTTTTTACATGTTTTCTCTGCGCAAAAAATAATGAAAAGCAAATTTAATCAAGAGTAAATTAAAAAAAAAGAATAAAAACAGAAGAATCAAGATGGCAATATTTCGCACTTAAAGTTTGAATCTTGTCATTCTTTCTCCCCCCCCCTTTTTCTTTCTTTATTTATTTTTGAATATGCGTAATGTGATAATTATGTTTTGTGTTGTGTAGTAAAAATGTTTCTAAAATAAATTTAATACAAAATTAATTTAGAAAATCGCCTAAGGTGAACCAGGTTGCTAACTGAGGATACTTATTTTATATAATTTTAATTGAATGTTTTATGCATAATTGATATTCACGATGGTCTTGTCAAAATATTTTAAACTTCAAATTATGACAGGCATTTAAGTGGTGTTATTTTAAGGAGACTTCTACCTGCTCTGTTCATCGTTTGCTTGAATGTATCTAATGGAAACAATAACTGTCTACATGATCCAACATCTAATTGCATATTGTCGGAATACTTATTTGCATTTTCTTATTACTGCTGCAATATAAGCATTTGAGTTAAACAATAAAATGACGTTGCGAATTAAATAAATTAAAGCATGCAGACAGATAAACATAGTTAAATAAGCTGCCATAACATTTGGGCCTACAGCATATATTTAGTACTATGATTAGATTTTTTTTTTTTTTTTTTTTTGCTGCATGTATCAAAAAATGATAAACTAGAAAAAAAGAGAGAATAATTTAGTATGATTTAATTCAAAATATTAAAAAAGTAAAACAATCAATGAAAGCTGTTTGAATTTCATTGTAGCAGCGAAAAGACAATTAGAGACTTTGGAAATAATTAGAGAACACTGAAGATTTTTTAAAATTTTAAATTGGGTTAAAAATATTTTTAAGCAATAATATTTTCGAAAGTTGGCGTCAAAAACTGCAACAAATTCACTCAGTTTTTAATTAACTAAAATTCTAATTAAACTACCGAAAAGAATTGCTCTGGGTTCTAGATATCACAATTCGATGTATATATCTGAGCCAAAATTAAAAACTCTAATTCACATTGTCTTCTTATATATCATTAGTAGATATATACACAGGCAGGCATTCACTTTTATTATTACCAAAGATTATTGAATGAACATCAACTATATGTAGGAATCTTTTTCCTCCCTCATAAGTCAGTTAATTTGTCATTAAGTTTTTCAAGTTGAAAAACCATGCATATGAACTCTATAATAATCATTTTAAGTATGGAAAACTCACAATTAAGTGAATTAAATCCGTTAAGAATGGAATTTATTTGAAATAGTATTCAAATTTTCATTAAAAATCATTATTCTTAAATTTTAAAATTTTAATTTCATTTTTTCATTTAATTGTAAATTGATATCGATTTCCAAACATATTTCCAGTCAGAATTTTGACAAATTGGTAGAAGTATCTTTTTTAAACTTCCTTATGGTTATATCTGTCACATAATAAACAGAAACAGCTAGAATGTAAATATATATGACAACATTATTCGAGCTTGCTTTATATTGCTAAAACTTAATTTTTCAAACTAACGACAATGTTACATAAACAAAGCTAGTTCAGAAGTGTGACAATGCATATTTTTTGTATTTAAATTACTATTTTCCATGCTCATAATAAGTATTTGTTATCGATTTATGACGCATCAAGATTCAAGAAACAATTGAAACCAGTAGTTCTGATATTTTATGTTGATATTTATGAAAGAATCATGTAGTAAAAAGTACACGCACTTTCATTGTTTATTTCTTACTTGAAGTAAAATATTTGCCATTATAGTTTTGAGCTGTTTGTGAAACTAACTATAATCAGAAAAAAATGGAGGCATGAAAATTTAGTAAAATTTTGATATACACTATCAGAATCAGTATAATTTTTTTTATAAAAAAATATTTTGACATTATACGTAGTACATTTCTTAGAATATTTACTGTGCGCTGTTAGAATTCTAGCGATTTGATCTAAAAAAATTCACTATGCAGCGTAACTAGATTCAAACTATTCTTTGTAATTATAACTAAAGCTTTGCGTTATTTATCTGTGAACGGTGCTTCTAACTACATCAATCCCGATGCAAAAAACTAACATAATATTATAAATACACGAACAATGTATTTATAATATTAAATTTTGTTTAAAATTAACATCAACTTAACTTTGAAAAACCTAAGTTCATGTTTACGTGATGCACACCAAACACATTACGCTAATTCATTACATATCATTCATTTAATGTTTATTTTATAGTTTCTAAATGCAACAAAAGAAAACAAGCTGTAAATGTTAGAGGACAAGCAGACTGTCTCATTGTATTTTATTTATAAGATACAGATTTGGTATGAATAATAAACCAAAAACTTGGCAGGTGCTTTTAAAAGTTTTATTGATTTATTCGTGTTTTCATTAGAGTGAACGTTTCAAAAAGATTTATTTTGACAAAATAACATATTATGTTTTTTATTATTAAACTGAACTAAAAATAAATTCTGACAAATTTAGCTTCATTAAACAATTGTTGTTCTTATTTTGTTGGAGCTGAGCCAGAATTACTCAGAATAGAATTTGAATAGTAATAAAAAATGGATAATGAGTTAGATGTATTTTCTCAAATTATTCAATTATTTTTAATCAAGATATTTGAGTTTATTTAAGTTGCAGTATTCAAGGAAAGCCTTATGTATTTTTGGATAAAACAAAACTTCTGGGACTCTATGAACTACTTCTAATATCAATACTTAGAGTTTCTCAAAATAATTTCTTATTTAAATTTTCTTTTATGAATTGGAGGTTAGAATTATCTTCACATTTTTTCTATGAATAATATAGCAAAATTCAGTTCACTTTATTGAATATATTGCGGCATATTATGCATATATCATTTTTTTTACAGGAAACAAATTGTTTATCTTAATTATAACAATCATTTTTTACATAATATCTCTAATAAATAAAGAAAATTGTTTTTATTTATCTAATGTATAGATTCATACAGGAAGTTTATTTATATTAAAAATAAAATTTATCAAAGTTAATTTCCTAAGTATAATTCGTTCGAATTTATATTTAAAAAATGAAAATTTTAGTTGAACAAGTATCTACATTTTCTAATTTTTAATATTAATTTATCAACATATTAGAAAGATAGTAGGTGAATTGACGAATATATTTTTTCTGCTAAAATATTAAAAGGAAATAGAATTTAAAATCTCTTATGATTTCTTTCTCAAAATAAATTCATATTTCGGGAGAGGCATAAAGAATACAATAAAATTATTATTAACAAGTGAACTCATTAAAATAAGATGATAATTCAGCCTTTACTTATCTTAATGAACTCTAACTTTTTTACTGAAATTCTACCCATAATATTAAACGGAAACATCATGTCAAGGTTTTTTTGAAATCTAATTTCATTTAAAAATCGAATTCCAAAATTCTTGATATTTAAATTGGAAACATTCTCCAAGAAATATATTTCATCTAAAAATACGATATACCTTTTTTTTTTTTTTTTGCTTGGTTTCCATACATATTTTATTTTTGGTACAATTATTAATATGCTTGATTAACTGTATTCAAAAGAAAAACAAATATGTTTATACTACGTTAAACAATTTGTATTTCATAATTCTATTGTATTCTACTCTATACATTTGTGACTTATATCGACCAAGTTTTTAAATACAGACGGTATTTTTTTAAAATTTGTTTTCATTCCAGAAGCAAAACTGAATTCAGATTGAACAATTCAGATACAAATGTTTGTTCTTTACAACAAATTTCAAAATAGAGCATAAATAAATAAAATAAAAATGCTTTTTTTTGTTCCGTTATTTTTTGGCTTGATTGTTTTAATTAGAATTATTTGATAGATTAATTTCCTGTTCAAAGCTACATAAGGACATATTTGAGAGACGGACCTCAAAAACTTAACAAGAACGACATTAAACAGGCGTACCCACTCACTAAACTTCAATACTACATTATTGGAAATACATTTGCCATAAAATATTAATAAATATTCCAGGTCTAGTTTTAAGATAAGGTCGCCAATTTTAAAATAAACAAAGCTGAGAATACCAATAGAAGAATTTCAAAATCGAATCTAGAAAAAGAAACTAATTCTAAAATTGACAATTTTTAAGCAAAGGAATTATGCTTCAAATTAAAAAGATGCATTCGAAATCAATCACTCAGCAATTCTCATTCCACGCAAATGTAAAAGTCATTTCATTTATGTAGAATTAAATTTGTTTTCATTTAGTTGTAACAAGGATTCACTAAATTCCGCTACTTAAGAAACTTGACATATTTGGAAAAAAAAATCTTAAAATCCGCTGGGAAGAAATGCATCAAAGTTAAATTATTTCTTAAATTTTCGCCTCTACCTTAAAGAGACAATATTTCATTCATCAACGAAATGAAAAGTAATGTATAAAATGTACAAATGTAATGTACAAATGAGAAAGGAAATATTTCTTTATTGTCATTATTGCTATTTGTTACATAGTTGTGAATGATAAAAAATGGTTAAATTATATGTAATCTTGGATGAAAATTCGAGTATCATCAGAAGTGCAAAACAACATTAAAAAGAAGAGAAATATTTATTTTTATTTGTTTAGATATATGTAATTAATGCACTTTTCTTTTGAGAAAAGAACAATTCGTTATTTAAATAAAAAATAAAAGAAATTGAATTTGATACATTAGAATTTCGGTAGTAGTATATGTTTGAATAGTAAATATCGTTTGGATTTTGTTATGGCTTTGTTGACAACTTGATTGTTATTACTGTAAAAGTTTTGAATCTCAGCATGAATGTTTTCGTTTATTCCAAGACAGAGTATGGTGAAATATTATACCAATCGTACTCATCAGTTCAGAAAAGTTAAAAACTTCGAGGAAAACCTACAGTATATTATATATAACATAAACGTTAAACATATGATCACCATACATATGTTGCTCTTTATTATCTAATATTAAAATCAGTCAGCCATTTTCTTTTCTAGAATTAGTAAATAACAATTTATGATGAATATTCCTGCAATTAAAGAAGAATCTGGTTAATATTTTTTTCAGTTAAGACAAGAGACTCTAAATGTTTTTTTGAGGAACATTTATCGAACTATTATAAAAAAATTAACTTTAGCAATAAAGTATAAAAAATTTGAGTAAAAAGGAAATGAAATTAGAATGAAATAACAAATCTATCTTTGAACAAATATTTAAAAATTATTCTTTTCGATTTAAAACAGCTTAAATACTACATCCATTTTACAAGTTGCGAATAATCTCAGTAGAAAATTCATACAATTCATTTATAAATATTTTTAAATATTATTTATGATTAAATATTATTTATAATTACTCTGTCACCAAACATCGTTATAAAAATATTTTTAATTTTTTGTTGAATGATTCGCATATAATCCATAATAAGTAGAACTACTATCAAGATTTTAAGAAATGCGATGAAATAATAATGAATCAATTATTTAATCACTCAGAATGTCAGTCCACCGTTATATAAATAATCGAAAATAAAGGCGGGAAAAGCCATGTCTTTTTGCACAATTCCATGAGACGCTATTCTAAGAACATTCGAATGATCTAATTAGATCTTTCCCATAATTCATTTGAGAAATCGTTCCATTCTATTGTTTATACTTCAGAAGCTGATAAAGCAAAAAGAAACATGTTACATCCATCAAAAGATTCTAGGGATTTTGGGGGAGAACGGTAGTGAAATACTAGCTCATTGTCAAACGATGTTAATTAGAATTATTGCCAGAGGGGGAAAACATGGAAATGAAATCGGACTTTTGGTCCTACTGACAACTGTTGATTTCGCGAAGAGCGTCACCTAACGAGTGGAAAATAGGAAAACAACGGAGGGAAAAAACGAAATGACGTCACATACATGGCGCGTCATCGTAAGCGGTCAAGCAGCAGCAATTTATGTCTTCAAAGCGAACACTCGACACTTCAAGAACAGTTCTGGTTGCTCCTCAAGCTTTTTGCTCTTGTTTCACGCACTGCACCGGATATAGTTGCCGTGAAGTTATTTCTGTTCCCCGGTTTAATGCAAGTATGAAAAGGGAAGATTTTTTTAGAATGTGTATTTTCCAATCACTGTGATTCTTGAAGACTAAAAGTTTTGTGAGTAAACTTCCTTTATTTATGTTTTAATATTTGTTTCCTTTTCGGATTTATTATATAATTAATAAACTCACTTGTAAATCAAAATATGTAGAATGTTTTTAAGCCAGATATTGCCTTTTACACATTTTTAATTATTACTTTAAAAAAAAATTTTAATACAAAAGTTTCTATTTTATCGTGAAGTTGCTATTTAAAGAAGTATTCAAATATCATATTTTCCTCCAAAAGAAAATATGATATAACTTATAGACAATGAATTTATCTTACAGCAATTTCCAGAATAAAGTATTTAAGTTTTTGGAACCGTAAGAACTTAAACCCTTTAGAGTACGATTATTATTTTTGTGTTATTTTACTCATAGGTTATCTAATTATTCATGATGATTGTAACGAATACAACTATAACAAATAAAAATTTGAGTGTGAAATTTAATTGTTAATTTAATTTAATTAATAATTAATTTAATCAAATATTAAAAAAAATAACGTTTAATTAAATTTTTTACAATAATCTTTCTTTTGTTAATTCAAAAATGTAGTTATAACTTATTTTATCAATGAAAACTAATTGAAAAAGGAAAAAATAGTGATGATACAAATTTGAATCAGTTGCTTAAAATTAAATTATTTTTTCTTTATAAGAAATTAAGAATTTCCTTTACTATAAAACTCTTTAACTATTCAAAGGTTTTGTTAAAAGGGTTTTCTTTCAAATTACATGTCCTACTGTTTTCAATTGCATGGTGTTTTTGATAAATTGTCTTCTTACTTCTAGAAAATTATTTTAGAATCCAATACGATGTGAAATCACTAATATATTTATCTTCACGGATAAAATAAACACGGTTTTCTTAAAATATAAATTTCATATTTGCAATTCTTTTTAATTCTATAGAATTTTTTGAAAAAAAATTGTTTTTCTGATTTTACTCTCCTGTTAAAGCATTATATTCACAAGCAGGATAAACGAAATCATTGTTTCTGTGTTGAGTAATTAAGAGTATTAATCGTTTTTAATCATGTGTTTAATAATAATAATGAATTATTTCGTTCAGTTTTCACGATGCATATCACAATAAAAAAGAAGAATACTCGTCTTAGAATAAAGTTTCTAAGACGACTTCTAAATCACCATTTTTCCAATCACTTCCCTCCAAAATAATTATTTTTAAGTATACTTCGTTGTAAAATAAAGACATTATTTTGCGTTTTAAGGAAAGGAAAAGATATTTGAACTATTCAAGGTCAGCTTATCATTTTTTTTAGTTGGAACAATGGTCATTTTAAATATTCTATATTCTATAATACGCTTGACTAAAATAAAAGAATCAATGTCAACGAAAGTAGACAGATACTTTAAATTAGCCGGGGAAGTTCCATTTTTTTTTATCTAAGAAATCAAGATTCTACTTGGAATATATTTTAATTTAGCATTAAAATTCCATGTTATTTAAGAAATTTAATCAATACGTTAATAGACAAATTATCAATGCAATTTAGAGAACAAAAATCAATTTCAGTAAGCGAATTTAATCAATTAAACTATAATTTCTGATCAAAGATCTGCTTTTATAAAAGTTTATATAATTCCTTATAGATAATACGCCGACTTCTTTTGCCGTCATCTTTTGATGTACCCATAATATTTACCAATTTTTATTTTTTTGTGAGATGGATGAAAAGAGGGAATTAATGTAAAGTTTTACTATCGAGTAGATTGCTATATCTATATAACCATTATAATTATGATAATTTAAATTGGGTTTAGGACAAAATCTTTTCTCAAAGTTTCGTAGCTCAACTTTAATCGCAAAATGTCTTGGAACTAAAATGAGCGATTTCGTGTGTAATTATTGCAATAAAAAATCAAACGGCATCTTAAAACATTCATTTGACGATAAATATCTCTTCCTCTACTGTAGAAATTAGTAAAAGAAGAAAAAAACTATAATTATCTAATAGCTAGAATGATAAAATCAGACTCTTGCTTCTCTTGACAACTTCTCTACAATATAAAAAAACTGAGGGAGAAAAACAAATTATCACTCCTTAACTAGAAATCCTGACTTCTCATTTTTTTTGTCTCGATTCAAAAAGATATATCGGATTATTCTTAATTATAAATAACGTTTTATATTGTTGGTTTTTATATTTATAAGTAAATATTCATATTGGGAAAATAAAAGAAAAATATTAAATACATGTATTTCTAAAACGTTAAGTTTTTGAAGAATTCCCAATCCCAATTTTTTGAGACATAAAATATGGTAACTCTGTTTTGGTACATGGTGGTATATTAATAAGTTAAGTGACAAAATTTATTTAAATAATTTTATTATTTGGAATAATTAGAGTATAAAGAAAAGTTATCTTACATCTTGACTAGCCATATTTTTGGTTCTCTTTCATGGCTTTGCCCCAGTACTTTAGGACCGATATTTATAGTAGTGACTACTAAAGTTTGGGCTTTCTAAAGCTAACATTAGAAATTACATACAACAGCAAGACAAGAAAAATAGTGATTTATACTTTTTAAACAACTTACACTGAAGCTATAGAAAGAGCCCCATAAAATAAAACTCACTTTTATTTCAGATTTTTTTGTTGTAGAATATCAATTATTGATATATTATATAAAAAAATTTTTAACATATCTGTTACATTCAAGGTACATTAAGACCATACTCAGGACTATTTAATTAAGGAAAACGATATTCCAATTAATTTCATTCGTATATACAATTTGCATTGCCCTGAATATACATCACTTCAGAAAATCTGATCATTTTAATATTTCTTTTATAAGAGGAAACAGCAACTTAAGAATGGATTACATTATTCTTTATTTAAAAAATAGCTTTATTCTATGATTAAAATTGTTTATATTTATTTAAGGTTCTTTCTGACAATTAATTAGTCAGAATTACATTGAAAAATCTATATTAATAATGCAAAGTCAGATTTGCGTAAAACGATTATTTTCATCATAAAATCAAATATAAATGAGAGTGAAAAAAATGTTTGTAAAATAGTTTCTCAATATGAATGTGTTTCCTAAACATGCATGTATTAAATTGAAAATATAATACTGTCAATTCTCAAAAAAGTTTTGCATTACAATTTTTTGATCTGATACTTTTGGAATTATACTTAATATAATTAGGAAGTTTACACAAATTTAGATTGTTTATATGAATTCTTGAAAATATATATATATATATATATATATATATATATATAAACAGGATTTCCTGATAATTGAGATCCTTCATTATGAATGAAAGCAATTTCGACACAAATTACTAATTAAAATAATTTTACGGAAAGAGATGCGCATGATTTATCCAAACATCCTGTCTCAAGGTATAAAAAATATTGTTCTTGTAAACATTTTTGTTTTGAAATAATTTTTCAAAATATTTTTTTTTTTGAAACAGGAATAGGTCACATAGTATAGAACATTTTTTTTTATGTATTTTCTTTCAAAAAGCTATTTGAACAGTGTCTTAAACATTTTATTTCTCTTTGTGTTTTATTTCATCATATTATACGACACTATAAAACGCTTCGCGATTCTTCATCAATCGTTATTATTTAAATGTTATCTAACGAAATTTCATAGCCTGCAAGATCGTAAAATAGCACTTCACGCTGTCACACTGATTGTTTTCAAAAATCGTTTGCTGTGAATTATTTTGTCTGGTGCGTAATAATAAATGCCAAAATTCTTATTTTTCTTTCAACATGCAAACATTTAACTGTAATATTAAATTGTTGGAAAGAGATTCACGATCATCAAATAAATAACTATTTAACTGTATAACTTCTACAAAAAATAATTATGTTCTAAAATAACAAATAGCAAAATTTTATATCCTCAAGATCAAGATTACAAACTAGATTTGTAAAAAGTTATATCCGAAGAACAAAGCATTTTGCTTTAATATTCCTCTGAACAATAATGTAGCGATTTAATATAATTTGAAAAAATTTTTAATGTAATGCCACTCTAATATATTTTTAAATAGCGTTTGCTTTTGAATCGTTTGCTTTTATCAGTGAGGCAAAAATAATTTCTAATATTTACAAAAGTAAATTAATTGAAAGAAAGTAATACTGAGAAGCAGTGTATAGGAAAATTTGGAAATATAATTACATATAATTATGTATGGGTACAGATTTAATGAAATTAATTATGAAATTATTTCTTTAATTATGAAATTAATAGTTTAATTATGAAATTATTTCTTTTATATTCTCTTTTTTTCTTTAAAAAATACATTTTTCTTTATATAGTGCTTTTAACAATTTTAAATTGTAAAATTATCTTTATACACACGCTTAAGCACTCAAGGGTGTTATTTAATTACTTAAGAATAATATTTTCGAAGAATTTGAATCGGTTATTACTTCGATTTCAAGAATTTGAAACTGTATTTAATTTAAAATAAGGAAAAAATAAAGTTGTTAATAACCTCCATGTGATATGCTATTCTACTTCTTAAAATTGCTACGATTTTGGCTTACTTCAGAAAAAAGTACATTTCTTTAAGTTGAAATTTTACGATCATTGGCTCGATTAAAATTAGAGAATAAACCGCTAATTTTGACTTTACTGAAGGCTGACTAATATTGAATTATTTATCCATGAAAAAGTAGGTAAAGGAACAACTTCCTCCATTCAAATTTTCACTATATCATTTTCTAGAAAATGTACCTTAGCAGTTCGATAAAAATATCTATAAAAAAGCACTACAGTTTTAAAATTCCAGATTTCTTTTAAGTGCAATGACCTCATTTCAAATGGCTAAATTTGAAAAATTATATTTTTTCTTGAAATCTCGGATGCGAACTATAATTCATTAATCAAGGAAACCGAACGCTGAAAATTTAACTGCTGCTAAATTTTTTCAATTCAAATATTTGAATGATAAAATAAAATCTTTTCTTTAAAAAAATATTTATTTTTTTAAAATTTTCGTTCCTTTTCATTTATTATGAAGTTTACAACATTTATTCGAATTAAGAAAGATAACACTTACTAAAAAAGAAAGAAAGTTTTGTTTTTTTCGCTTGTATGATGACTTCATTTTTCTTGAAAGCTGTTAATATATCTTCGGCGTTGCATTTATTGGAAAATATTCCAACCCTCTTTACCTAAAATATTTCTTTAAATATAGATGATTTATCGCTCATTTAATCGTTCGTGTTTCAAACATCTTAAAATGTATTTTAAATCTTGGCAGCCTAACAAAATGGAAGAAATTTTCTTAGAACCTCTGTGAAAATAATACGTTCGTTGTGTGAAACATTATTGGGAGATTCCTTAATTAGTCAATGAAAAATTAGAATTTATTGATATTCTACTATAATATATATATTATAATAATCAATTTAAAATATTTCTTATATTAGTGATAAATTATTGTTTACTTAAGTTCTGAGACTTATTTCCTTGCATTTAAAGTGTTGAAAATCTAACAAAATAAATAATTTTTAAAGCTTGATTGTAAGAAATTCTTGTCACACAAATGATAATATAATCATCAGCCAGAAGTGAAGTATTTTTTTAATAATCATAGTTCTTGATCTTGCATAGAGAATAGGAATTTAATAAAAAAATCAAAACCGCATTGTTCTCTTAACATAAACGAAACATTCTTGATGAATCAATAGATATATCCTTTACTAGAATAGTTTTTACTACAAAACATGTAGTTTAAAATAAAAAAAATAGTTCCTGTCACAAAAAGAATGTGACATGATCATTCATGCTATAACTCTATCGAATATCCTCTTACATTCAAGTGAGTAACCAATTCTTTCATCATTTTCAAAATGGTTAACTCTGAATAATTCTTTATTATCACAATTACAACAAAGAATCTTTTAAAATACCAGTCATAAAATGCCTGTTATTAGCCTGGTTGTCCCTGTGTTGTTGAATAATACAGCGTCCTTCAGGTAATATATTTCAACATTTATGTGGAATGAGCAGTTCCTCTAAATTTATTGCATTTATTAGAATGCAAATACCTTTGGATAAGTATCACAAGAAAATCAGGAACTATTTTCTGATAAAAGAATATCTGAGTGTAAGATCCTAATGCACTGACATTTAACCAGGATCATTTACTGATGTACGATAATGAAGCACATATTCATTAGACTTATTTTAAAATTTATTCCGTAAAAGCAGTCAGATGAATTATATTCTGATCACTTCAAGAATTTTAATTAACGTTGACGACTTTGCGCCTATTTTTATTATAGACTAACTACCTAATAGAAATCCAAAATATCGTTCCACTTTTTATTGTAATGAAAATTGAGATTTACATCTAATTATTTTAAATGTTATAGTGTGAAAAAAACTTTAAATGTTTTTCATATTTCAAGTCATTAATCGTTTTTAATTTTACAGATATGTTCTGGTATTTTTTAAATTTCTTTTTTCCTTAAAATAATTAGAACACTTTAACAGGAAATTTGGTTATTTTAAATTATAGCAATTAGAATTTTAGAAATATATATCAACTGTAAAAAATTTTTAGAATTTGACTAGTAATTTCTTTCTCAATTTGAAATATAAATTCTAGAAGTGAATATATTAAATTAAGTAATATATTATTTAATTTCAACTAAAAACGTCATTTAAATACTTTTGTAGCAGATATTTTCAGTATTTCACTAATTTTAAGAATAAAATGATAAACTGAAATAAAATTAAGTCTTTATTTAATATTCGCTGAAGCAAGAATAATTCTTTTTATTTCAAATGAATGTTCCGAAACTGCTACGAACCTTGAGGCATCTTTTAAAAATGAAATTAGATGAGAACTTTATATTCGTGAAGATCCTTAAGGAATGCATTTCCTCAGTGAGCCATTTTCTGATCATTGTCATTTTCTTACTCATTAAACTGAAAAGAAATTATCCTTTTCTTTTTTGAAATAGAAAATTGCTAACTATCGCCAAACATTAAACTGCAAACTGTGGAACGTTTTCGGCCAAGTACCTCACTATTTCGAAACTTTTTAAGTGAATTTCTTTCGGTAACAGGATAAGAATTTAATTCTTTTATTATTTAATCAAAAAAATTGCAGTAATTTAATTAAACTCTTTTCTTAAGGAGAACCACCATTTCTCAATTGAATTGAAAAATGGTGAGTCACAACGCTAGTTGTAAAAGAACTTGAGAGATTCTAGGAAATTCTTATTAAGTTACTTTTAATTAACTAAATGATAAGCTCTTCAATTTTGTTGTATTTAATTAACAAGCCCAGTAATATCTATTTTGGATTAAGGGAGAAAAGAAACCTGTCGTAGAAAAGGTATTTTCAACCATGTATAATATTGAGTATGCATTAAAACAAGTTTGGTACGTTTTAAAGAATAACAAATCATAAATAATCTTGCAGGAAAATGCTTATTTTCTGATATCAAGGTGATAATTAGATAATCAAGGACAATTTTGAGGAAAATTTTGCAGTTCGTAGAACATCAGTTTGCTTGATGCTACTAATTAAAATCAATATATAAATTTAAAAAACTTTGTTTCGGTCAGATATTAATAAAATAATTTTTCGATGAATTATCAAAAGCAACTATTGATGTAATTTTAAAACGTACCTTTATATAAATATTTATAGTTGTATATTAAAATTTCCAACATGCTTCTATTTTCGAAGGACAAATCGAGAGAATACAATCCATGATCAAAATTCAGACTTGGATATTAAATTTATTTCAGAGAAGTACAAAGACATTCGGTTCATGAAATTCCCATCTGAATATATTGTTTGTTAGACCGATGACACGAAAAAAATTAATGATGTATATCAACTTGTTTTTTTTAGAATGGATTATACAGTAATCTTATCCGTATCTTAATGAAATTTAAATATCGATTTCATGATTTCTTGTATTTTTCAAATATCAAATATAATATATTTGAATTCAAAAATGGTCTACTAAGTAATAACAATTAGTTTTGATAGATAATATTAAAAAATTATAGTAATCAATTTTGATGGGCTCTTCCATACTTTCTACCCTTCAAAATATAAATGACGAGAAAATATGAAAAAGACCATTCCTTTAGATATATAAAAAGATTCTAATTCTTATAAATTTTTTTAAAGAGTAATTTATTAGTATAAGTAAAACTTATAAACTTAACTAATTTAAAGTAAACTTATGTAGTATAAGTAAAAAAAAATATTTCTTTTACTTAAAAATGTCAATTTTTAAACGGAGCTTTGTATTTGATTGTAGATAATATTCCATATATTATTGTTTTTCAGCGATCATGCGAAAAAAAATCAAAGAATTATGCCACAAAAGTTTTATAAAATATATTCTACGTTAAAAATTTTCCAGTTTTTATTTTTTGAATTTCTTTAATTCAAAACTTGTTTTCTTTGTATGTTATCGCATTTGTTCGTGAATAAAAAGCAGTTTGTTTTTCGTTAACCATGTAGAAAAAAAGTTATTCGCCTTTTTAAATTTTCAGTTATATTAAATTTAGTGAAATCAGACACTTTCCATAATCTATATTGCGTGAAATCCAAACTGCTTTGAATATTCTAAAGATAAAATTATTGCAATTCGATTGTCGAAATCTTTATTCACATGGAAAATTGCAATAAAATGAAATTCCTTTTTAAATTAATATCGATTTGAAATTTTCATAGCAAATCAGTCAATTTAATCAGTTGACTAACTTGACCAATTTTTATCAAATTCAATTTTTTTTAAAAAAAATTAAACGAAATGAATCTAAATTTCAATTGTTCAAATAGTTTTTTTATTATTCATCCCTTTATCTTATAACAATTACGAGTATTGTTTCGTTTTGAAAATTTCGAATTATTGGATAATAAATTTTATTTTGTTGATGTACTTGCTACGAAAAAATAGTTTCTGGAACAAGACTGAAAAAAATGATTAATCTGAAAAAAAATATTCTAAAAATTAGCACAAATATTCTTGAGACATATTTCTACTCCACAATTTATTTCTTTTCAATCGATTTTTTATATGTTTTTTTAAAACATGCAAAAACTTCTATCAAAGAATTGTTTTTGATTTTCTTTAATCGTTATCAAGGTAAATGAATCGCAGTCACCTTGATAGCTCTAACGAACATTCTGGCTGTGGCCTCTAAAAACCTGTTCCTTCATCTAAACACTTTCTTTTTTATTATGTTCGGCTCTTCCATAAAGAGAAAGTATAATAAAAGATTCACTGTCGATTCTAGTGCATTAGTCGCGAACTACCCGAATATTTTCTTTCAAAAAAGAAGTAATAATAGCAGAATTACGTCCTTTGTGCATTCCTTAGGACGTGCCAGTTGGAGTCAGAGGATAAAACAAGGATTTAAATATAAATGTACGTAATAGAGGTTCTGTGTAAACTCAGCTGGTGTATTCCGGAGGTCGTTATGTGCATAGAAACGAGCTGTTTGCGAATATGATTGACAGCAGAAATGTCGTAAATTATGTCGAAAAACCAGAAAATGTGAACCGTGACGTCTGAGAAATACCAGGAGTTTCATTGTTTTGATCAAACAGGTGTGATTCGGAAAATGTATCCCAAAATTTTAGTAAAATGAAATCAGTTCTGGTGGCAGCATTTTTTAGGTAATAAGTTCAAACAGGTTTGAAAAATTGATGCATTTCTAAAATTTAAATGAAAATTTTTTTTTCTTCTTATGAATATGAAAATGGCATTGTATAAAATTCTGGTATTCTATAAAGGTATTCTTCTAGGTGAAGTGTGAATATACAAAATCTAAGATCAAGAAATAAATAGCTAACTAAGATAAATTAACGTAAAATATTGATAGTGTATTACTAGGTATTATACTTTAGTATATCTAAAAATATTTCGAAATATAGAATATATTTTTATTACTGTTAAAATTTTTACATTTCTACGTTTCAAGTGCAGATTCAATAATTTTTTTACTATTAAATCCATATACAACTATTAAGGCACATATATGTATTTTTTAGAAAAGAAATTTTAAAAAATTCTGAAATTGCTTCATTTCTCATTGGATATTATAATTCTGAAATGTATAATTTGAGATCATTTTAGAATAATTTTATTTATGCTTTTTCAATTGTGTTTCATGTCCGTTCACGATTATTTATCAGTGTTATATTCCATCAGCTTAAATTTCCCATACCAGAATGCCTCATAAATTATCCATATTTATGAATATAAATTTGTAACGAATATGTTTTATTTTTATATTTCTTTTATTTGCCAGTTTGTATAAAATAATTTTTTTATCCTCCTACCCAAAATCCAAGGGTTTATTCCGAATTCTATAACGCCACTATTGACACACATCTATCATCATCAGAATACAATAGTTCCAAACAGGCATGGTTTTAATGCATATTACAATTATTTTTAGTATTTATTCCATACCCTCTGTAAAATTAATTTTCAGGTTCTGCATTGTAGCAGCATTAACGTAGCCGGTTTTTTCTGTGGGCAAAATTTTTTTAAGTATAAAGACAAGTATAAAATTCCTTGATATTACATAAAAAAAATGACAAACTTATTTTTTGACAAAAGGAAGCTCTTGCCTGAAAGACATATTTGAAGACACATGATGTACGATTGAAAGATGCGTGATTGCTCTATAAAAAGATGACATTCTTATTTTCTTAATCACATTGTTTTCTAAACAAATGTTTTTCAAATTAAAAATTTTCACAATTTCTTCTCAAAATAATAGTTAAAAAATTTCTAGACATGAGATAAAAACTTGACTTGAGAATTTAATGTGTCTATAGCAAGTTTTAAATAATTTATTAGTAAATTATTCAGGAAAAATTCGCAGGCGGACATGCTTTGCTTTCCGCACTTCTGACATCAACAAAGACTGTAGGCTATAAAAACAAACATTGGATAAAAAAATATTGACTAATGTATTGGATATTTGAGTTACCATAACTCCCATGTTCTGATCTGCATCTTTTTCTTTGATGTAAATTACCGAAATTCGACAGGAAAAGACCAGCCCCACATTGAATCTGTGAACATTGAAATAGTTTACTTATGCACAACATCAAAATAGCCTCTTCCGTTCAAGCCGCCATTATGTTTTTCATTTACCTCTTTTCATCTGCTTCTTAACTTTGATCTTCCAGTGACAATATTCATTTTACTTCTTCGTCTACCTGACACGGGCGTTTGACCGAAACTGAACTGCAAAGCGCATTTTTTCCAAGGTTTTCACATTAAAGTTAAGCAAGGGCGACTTCGTGCATCTACTTTCTACATGCCCGATAGAATCGGCCTTGATAGCAAGTTCACATATAAAATTTAATTTTTATTTCATATTTCAAAAAATTGATATCACTGAGAAAGGTTTGTTGTGAGCATTATGACAGTTTGAAAAAAAAATCAAATTCTGGCTCTTGAGTATAGAATTTAGAAAGGATAAAATCACCAAACTTGTTTGATCGAAACAGTAAATTATTATTTATATAGAGACTAGGAAATTTCACATTTTTGGACAACAGCCAAGATAAAAAACTGGTACTGACTGGTCTACTTTGAGAAAGACTGATTTCGCCTCAAAATTCGATCCGATTTCAGGTTTTAATATCCTTATTGTCAAGGACTTCCTTCGAACTTCTCTATGCAGATATATTTTGTGCAATTTTCGATCAAAACATGACGTATGTAAAGACGTTTTGCATTCATAAAAAATATAACAGTTCCAAGATTAGTTTCTTTGTATAATCTCTGGATATTTCATCTTTTGTTTGTGTCTCTCAAGATTGTCTACATTAGAAATTCTTGCATTTTTTTTCATTGTGTTTTATATTTTTCCCAAATTTCAACATACTTATTAAAAGAATTTGGGTCTGGCGTATTAACGATTTAATTTTTTTTCTCTCTCTTTCTCTGGCTCAACCGAGTTTAATATTATTCGCTCAGTTACGCGTCCCTGATTTCAAAGTTATCTTGAATATCTCAAAAAATGTATGCATAGTTTAATTAATTTTTGCATAATAATTTAATAATACTACATATCATAGTTTCGAATCTCAAATAAACTAATACATTATTATATATTGTCTATCTCGATGTAATTCTAGTAGACAGATTATTTAGATGAAGTAGCAGCAGTTTTTTCCACAGTCGATTTCTTTTCATGAAAAGTCATGTGAACCACACTATAAGGGATTTAAGTACTTTGGGCCCTAAAGTAGTGTACATTATAAGGCTCCTCATTTTATAAGCTGGTCAATTTAGTTTCTCATTTCAACTCGTTCTTAATATATTCATGATTTATTTTAGGCCATTCTTTTTTATTTTACTAACTTTTTTTCAAAATGTATCTGTTTTTATCTATCTATTATGACTGCAGAATAAATCTATTTGTTCTGAATCTATACACTACATTCTGGAGTCCTAATATTATAGAAGTAGATGTTCGATGTTTATAAAAATTCTAATAGCCACTTGATCGTACATGAAACATATTGGAATTGACCAACTATACTTGTTAAAGAGTTATTATTCTAATAATATATAATTCAGAATGCACACTTATTCATATGGCAACAAGAAAAATACTCTAATCGGCTTACATTCAGCCCCCTCTCAACTTAGTGGCCCTCGGCAGTTGCCTAGTCTGTCTAGATGGAAATCCATAATTAGAATAATGTATGTGACACAATAATAATGTACACA
>JAPMOR010041381.1:96777-107063 GCA_026543865.1 Argiope aurantia | reverse complement strand
TAAATTCTTAATAATAATAATTCTTAATAATTTCTTAATAATAAATTAAATTATTTAATAAAATTTCTGATTTTCCAAATGAAGAAAATCTAATTTATTGCAAGAAGGAAGGAAAAATATCAAGCTAAAAATAATAATAATAAAGTATTTAAAAATGCCCAAAAAAGTATTATCATGGCTTACTTTTAAAGTTAAATATTAGTTATCATTACAACAGCTTTCAAAAATTTGTGAAAGTTTTTTTACAGAAGCCTATTTATGGAAAAATAAGACGAAACCAGGATGAAATATGTAAGTATAAGCAATGAAATCGATTTCTGATTCGTTCACAACAAAGAAAATATCATTGTAAAATATACTTATATCATTTTTGAAATTAAATCTAGACATAAAAATTTTTAAGACAACTTAATTGGTATCATTAAAAGGACAATTTCTTGAATTTTAAAACACTCTAAAATTGTTCTGGGGCAATAATGTTTTCGCAAATTATCGCGCAACAAAAGCATCAATATCTTTTTTAATATTAAAATTTCAAAAAAAATCGCACAGAAGTTCATATTATCACACTTAAAAGTATATATGTGCCAAATTTGGCAACTAACATAACCCACTGGAGAACCATTACACACACAGCGAAAGGCATACACATTTTCCTTTATTTGTAGCAGATTATTATCTAGAGTATGTTTTAATTCTTTTTGAATTTTTGTGAGGTAGATATAATTAAGAGCAAGCGAAACAATATAAGAAGCAAAAGTTCGTAATAATAATTCTTTTCAGCAAAAGTTTTAATTTATTCTTGTCTTTAAAGAAATTTGCGGTCTGAGCAATTTTAATATAAAAATTTCGGAAAAGTAACTCTAATATATAAATTTCATTAATTAATACTTTCTTTAAAATTAAAAATTGTCACTACATGAATTAATCAAATTTGATCTTTGCATTCGTGTCTTTTTACTTAACATTTGATTAATACAAAACCAATCCTTTATTTAGAAGTACAGTTGGTATTTATTTATTTTTATTATCCTATATTGTTTTGAAATTTCCCTTTTGGGTTCATTGACTTTTCTCGACATTTACCCAATCAGGAGGCTGACTAGAAGGATGTTTGCTCATATCCAGCAAATATGCATACAGGATATAGAAAAATTGATTATTAGATGCAGGGTAAAGCAATAGCACAAATCTCGCAATCTACTTTAAAAATTTAGAAATTTTTAATTATGAGTTTGCATTTTCTAGATTTTTAAAGATTATTCTTTTAAAACTTCAAATATGAAGCAAATTAAATTTAACTGATTTAATGAAATGTTTTCTCAGTAGTATTTGATTAATATTTAGTGATTAGCTACCAATAATATTGTAATTCATGTGTGTTTTTCGCATCAGCACTGTGCTTAATTTATCTTACTACTCGCACTGTACTTTTTTATTCGAAAAAATAAAAAAAATCATGGGTATTTATCACACACACACACACACACACATATATATATAAAATTCTGTTGTTGTTTATAAATAATTGAAGGACACAAGTTGCGATCGAAGAAAAGATGAAGATGCTTCTGAATTTTTCATCGAATTTTTAAGTAGATAAGCAGCAAAAATTAGAATTCAATTATTATGCAATTCTGTTCATATCAATTCAAATTCAGAATCGATTAAAAAAAACCAAAAGGCTTTAAGTTAGATTTGTGTTTTATGGATATGAAAATGATAAGGAGTAGAATTTGCTTCATTTGAGGTCAATTCCGATGGATGAATGAATAGAAAATATCAAAATCAAGAAGGTAGTTTAGGCATATTGAAAAAAAATTCAGCTATATCCAACTTATTTTAAGTAAATAACCAGTTTTATAAGGTTTTAAGATAAGTTTACTATAAATTAAGTTACTTTATAAACTCAGATATGGAATAACTTTAGTAATTTTTGTCAGCATTGAAATCAGTGTTTGTACTTATTAAAACTTTGCAGAATGTATTATCTTTCATTTTGGCATAGCGATGTAAAAGATCATGTGCAGATGCCGCGGGCCTTCAGGGGTGATATCACGAAATAGACTGTTCCGTGTCTGGCTTCCTATTGGTTCTGAATTTTTGTATGGCGGGAGGAGGGGGGCAACTTAGGAAGAGATGTAACAACATAGTAATAATTGCGATTATTTCACTTTTCTCTGTGAAATATTAAGAGATGACTGGAAAATAATACTTTGCTTCAGGCATTAATTAATTTTTGCTCACCACGATTTTTTCATACCTAAAATTTATAAATTGCATAAGTTATATGTATTATGTCGTATGTATTAAAAAATCTATGAATAACATAAGGGAGCTTTATGGTTTGTTTTCTCCAGATAACGAGTGAAAAGTGTAATCAATTTGGGTGTTCCATGAAATGTGGAAAAAAATGAAAAGAAAAGAAAATGGTAAAAGTTGTATCTGAAGCCCCTGTTGTAGTTAAAATTTATAGATATCCCTATAATTATAAATACATTACGGATTTTAAGAGGGTTATGTATATATTGGTTATTAAGATAAAATTGTATACATTAAGGAAAAATTACATTAATTTTAAATTGTATGCACTGTATACATTAAGGATATTTATATCTATTTCTAACGTATACAATTTATAAATATCTCTTTCTCATCATATCCATAATTTTGTAAGATTTTGATTAATAGATTTGTACGATGCAATAAATACGGTTTCCGAAAGTGTTATAATTCGCTCTGGTCATTAAGGGGATTCATCATTTCTAAATATATGTACCCTTGATCCTTTGAGAATCAGAAAGATAGCTCGAAGATCCATCGATCTGCTTGCGTTTCCTAAGGGAATTCCACACTTTTCTACCAGGAAATCCTTGCGCGATAAGACCCTTTCACTCCGGAGGAAATCCTTATTTTCTTGCCGTACTTCCTTACGCGTTAAATAACATCACATGTCGTTCTTCATGTACTTTTTAATTCTGTTTTATTTCGGGAAAGATGATATAACTGATAGTGCAAAACGCAAAAAAGTTCACATTTCTTGATTTTTAAACCTTTTTTTCTTTTAAATTTATAACATCATTATTTTTTTCATGCTTTACATTCATTATGAAATTGTAGAATTTATGCAGTTGTAATACAGAACATTCTTTCGTAGAGATGCTATGTGATAATTAAAAAAAGATTCTTAAAATCTATTTTTGTACCTCTTCAACTGAACTTTATTTAAGGTATAATATTAGGCAAATATTTCTTGAAAATTAATTGCAGAGTTTGCATTTTGGAAATAGATTTAACAAAACTGAAAAGAAGAAAATTAAAAATGATAAAAATTAGATTTTATTTAGTTAAATTTTGTAAATTAGATCGTTAACGCACATCAACGAAACACTTACGTTTTTTTAAAACCCGTTTGGATTTCTACATGTGAAAGATTTCCAAGACAACATTCTATGCAGATTTTGAATACGAAAATTCTACATCTGTTGTATGGGAAAATTCAATAATTCGGCATTTGTATTAGTAGTACCACATTTTTTAACAAATGCAATATTCACATGGGCCTCTTCTAGCTAGAAATCTATTTAACAGTGAGTTGATTTAATTACTTTTATCAGATTCTATTTTAAAATTTTGTTTACATTCCTTATTGCATTTTATCGATGTGTACTTAAATATCGCAAAATTAAAAGAAAAAATAAGGATAAATGATAAGTTACTGTATTTTTGTCATTTTTTAAATGTTGCCCCAGTAATAGAAAGAAAATAATATCAATCAATGATAATGTACTAAAAAACATAACATACAAAACATAAAACATAACATAAAAACATAAAATAAGCTAATAAACATAATATCATTGATCATCCAATGATATTATGTTTATTAGCGCATATACTTTAATACGCATAAATTTTTCTTATGTTACAGAGATAGCATTTTAAAGCTGCAAGAACGCATTAACTCATTTTTAAACGCTTTTACTTACCATTTATTTTGTATTTGAAAAGTTGGAATTTTATAGTCAATATTTCACCGATTTCCTCAATGTGCTAGATTTTGAAAATTTTGTAAAATTGGTTCCAAATGACAATAGAATATTGTAATAATTTTTAATCTATTATTTCACTATTAATATATTTACTTGGCTTAAAATCGTTTTCACAAACATGAAGACATTAAATGGTGCCAGAAAAATTAATTTTTAAATTCCCTAATTCTGTAAGCATGAATCATGAAACATGCTGAAGACTAAAACAAATTAGAAATTAATGTAAATAAAAATGTTTTAAACACAACTTTATTAGAAATCACAAAATTAATTCAAGTAATAATAAAAGATTTTAAAATAATAAGAATTAAGAATTTTATTCTTACAATAAGAATATTGCTAATGTGAAGTAGAATATTAAATATAATATAGATTATGTAAAAATTTTATATTTATTTTTCTTGATGAAATTTTATATAACTATTTAGAACATGGATCTTATAACATCTTAAGAAATTGATATTGTTGTTTTCGTGCAGCAGAACAACATCATTGCAATCACGTTTTATTTTCGGATAAGGTTTTGGATGTTTTACGCCTTCAATAAGCCACAATAAATATCAAAAGAAATTAAAAGAAACTAAAAAAGTAATAAATGTGAGAAACTTATCAGTATATTAAAAAGGAAAATATATCACAAATCTGCGAGTCAAAACATAAGTATGAAAAACATTGTTGTATTTAGAGTGAAATTTTGTATGTATTTAGAGTGAAAATGAATGTATGTAGAGTGAAAAATAATTGGCAAAGATTACAAGGCCACAATAAATTTCGCAATAAAATATCCCAAACATAAATTCTATAACAATTAAAATGCATTGTAAATGCAATTACTGTTCCAATTTATCTGTATGAGCCTCGCACACTTACGGTTTTTCCTTTGATCTCAAAATTTTTTACAAAAAATATTTTTCCTTTTTAATACACTAATAATTTTTTTAAAAGATGGTTTTTATAATTATCATTCATTATTTTGCCTAAAAAAGTTTTATATATACTTATGATCAATATCAGCAGTATAATCCATCTAAAATATTTAGTTAAATTGTTTTCTAAATATTCAAATTGAATTTCTGTTCAATCTTATTTGAATATTCCGAAAGAAACCGTTCTCTTTGTAGTAATTTCTTTTGTCTGCAAAACACTTTTTCCTTTTAATTGTTTTGGATTCTGATGCCTGTCCTTTCTTTGCATAGCAGGAGTGAGAAATGGCGGAGCTTGCCGAGTGACCAGTGACTGCATGACGGACAAAGCCGTTTGCATAGACGGCTTTTGTGAATGCCCCCGTAATTATGTCCGGTTAACAGTCAAAGACAGAAGTTTTGATGCCTGCAGGGAAATGAGTAAGTATGCAATAACTACATACAATTTGTTGCAGATTCTGTTTATTAACAAAATTCCAGCTGAATTTAAAACTTAAACTCTCTCGTAGTTGAAATTTGCTATTAATGCGGTGCATTTGTCTGTCTTAGTATCATTTATTTACTTTGAATCTCATTAAAAAAAATTAAAAAAAAATTTTGTCTTTATTTAAAGCAGGGGAGTTTTGTTTTCATTACAATGAAACGAAAATTAAAAATTTGTTCTCTTGAATTAAGATTGTTATTGCATTCTTATAGTGCTTTCAATAGTATTAATGATATCTTTGAGTAGCTTTTATTTTCCATAAATTAAGAATTTTTTTCAAAGCTGATTGATTATTTCTTATTCTTATAATTTCCAAATGATGTTAAATTTTTTTCTATGAGATTCTTCAACTAATTTCTTTGCTCTTTGTTTGGATATCTTGTCATAGAATATTTTTTCTGTACATGATACGCTTTCCGGCATTTTTAAGTATTTTAGAAACAGAGGAAAGATGAAAAGCATTCTTTGCGACGACATGTTGTTTCTTTCACTTCTTATGTTCTATCATGATAATATCATCATGTTATCATATTATAATCAGAAGAGAAGAGATGTAACATATATATAGAAAAAAATTATTCCAAGTTCGATAAAGAACAAAAATAAATAAACAAAATAGCATGCCTCTTTTAAATAATAATATGTCAAATATCCCCCGATATTCAGCAAAATGAGTGAAACTTGTCAAAAACGGACCATCAAACTTTCCTGATCTGTAACCAAAATCCAGCATGAACATTTTGTGGCCTATTTTTATATAAGTTAGATTCATGCTTTCGCTATTGAGGCGTTTTTGGAAGCCAAGGTATTTTATATAATTTTGAAAATAGTACCCTTTGAATTAATTATCCTTTGATAGGAAATATTTATAACACTCAGACTAATGATTAAATCTTTTGGCATGCTGTGAAAATGTGATAAAAATTAAAAATACTCCGATATGAATAATCAAATCCTTTTAAACTAAAAACGCCATAGTTTCATTATAGAATGTATATCATTCATTTCTCTTAAAATTCACTGCAGATATTTACAACATTGTATATGTTTACAATTATTCTTACACTTTTATCTTTTTCTGTGTTATTTTTTCTTCAATTCTAGATAATATAATTATAACATGTAACAATAAATCTTTCTACGTCATTTTACTCTAATAGGTAAATAAAAATTATATTAGTAACTTAGCATTATTAAATTTACTTCAAAGGTGCTAATTAGCTCGTGAAACTAAGAAATTGGATGTTTAAAACAATGATAAGTTCCCCATACAAAATTTGAACCTCACGCCTTGTGGTGTTTTTTTTATCATGTGAGAGCATGCTGTTGTTTTGATTTAGGACTTTTGAAGTCTTTTAAGACTTCAAAAGTCTTGGGCAGAAAATGCACGGGCAGAAAACTGGCGGTTTATCGCATATGAAGCATCATTTTTTTGCTTTTAGGGATATTAGAAAATGATGAAGAAGGTTGTCACATTTGGCGATTTATTGCCAAAAAGTTACAACTTTGCGCGCATGTCCACCATGTACCCGATTCTTATGTCTGACCAATAAAGGGCGGGGTTGTATGAAGTTATCACCCGAAGAAACAGAGAGAAGAAAATAGAAATGAACGCGAAACAGCGAGAAAAGATATCGAAAGTTATATTTATATATCTTTAAATTTTAAATTTTCAATTTTTCTAGCTGGCAAAAACGTTTTGTGGCTGGAACGATTTTGAGATGAAAAAGAATAATCGTTTTTAAATATCGACGCATACGTAATCTGATAGTCACGTGATTGTTTAAAACCGGTTTAAACTGGTTTTTCACGAAACAATTCTGGCCTGAATAAAAAAATTTTAGAATTCGATTGAATTTGAGATGGTCAAAAACCATCGTTTTTCTAAATGTTGGTGATTGCGAAATATGATTCAGATAAAAACATGACGTTTTTCTGTCGGATTGATAACACGTGACTTAAAAAAAATCTCACATGATAATTTAAAATTTGTTTTAGCTGTTTCAATTTTTTTTATTATTTGCAGATCAAATTTTAAGAAAGGTAATTTTTACCGTAGCAACTCATTAGAAATTAAATCGATTTTTCTAAAATAGAATTTTAATTTAATACAATTGGTCCTATAATTTTATTTAAATTATGTAACTTAATCCCTTCTCAGACAATAGTGTTCTTTTATCCGTAATGAAGAGACATCAACATATTCAAAAAATACTATAGATTTTTACCCAGTTTTATATCACAGGATAAACTTTTCCTTGCTCATTACGCTCATGGAATAAGGAGTGACCTTCACTGAGCTTGTGCACGGTTCTGAGTGAGTAATTGCTTCAGTTTATGCTTGGAGGAAAATGAGGAATTCCTTTGAATGGATTTTATGATGCACATGAAGATAAACCATTTTTTTCTCTGTGGCATATTTTTATTTATTAATCCTTTTAACAGACAGGATATTTTGTGACATTTTTCCCATAAAAACTATCACAAACTGATAATAGGAGCTTGCTGTAATAAAAATAATTATTGAGTACGTCATCATAATATATGTCTACATCGCGAATAATCGGTTATCAATATGATTTAGTCAGTCGGTCATAAATGTCGGTTTGAGATTTTAAGTGTTGCAACAATGAAATAAAGACATAAAAAATAATGCTTGTTTATATCCTACTATTTTCTACGCTTTCTGATAAATTTTGTTCCATGTCATGGGCGTACCGAAATAAAAAATTAGAAAAGGTTTATAAGTAATCGGTAAAACTTTAAAGTGTTAGAAATAATACATAAATAAGAAAATTGATTTTTATTTATGATAACCTACAAATTCGATATTTTGAGCCACCGAAATTTGTTTTATTTTTTTTAAATTAAATATTATATAAAGGGGGGTTATAATTAAACTTCCCCGATAAATAGCATCCTACAACGCAAATGGATGAAAGGATTACAATTAGGTCTATAGACTATACACGAAATGCGCTCACGGAATATTGAAAAAAAAAAACTTTTTAATTCCAAAATGTCCATCAGAGGGTACTTTTTTGGAAAAACATTAAATTTAACACAATAAACAACTAAAACGGAATATAGAAATAATATTAACAATCCTGAACAAGAATTATGAGTAATAAAATGTAAAACCGAGAAAAGCTGTCCGTTCTAGGAAAAAAATGTCGTGATTTGCATGCTTGCGGAGAAGAGAAAGCTTTATGCAAAACAGTAATCTGTTAATCTTACTCTAACGAGTAAGAAACATTTGCAGTCGTTGTCATGTTTTATGTCGATGCTTCCGGCTGTAATGATGACGGTATCTTGTTGCAACGTTGAATGACTTAAAGAACTCCATAATGCTTCATGTACGAAGCATCATAACTGATCAGTTACGGTTTGCTATTGAATATTCTGTCCATCGACTTGAAATTTTGCAGGAGAATGAAAGTGGTCACATGGAGCATCTTTCCCTACATCATCCTGGACACGATTAATAATGCTCCTCTTGTACAATTTCGTCTTAATCTTTTCTTGTTTCTGCAAATTGAACTGTTTTTGTTTTTCTTTCCTTAATCAGCTTACTGTTATTTTTTCCTTATCTTAATGTGGTTCGATGACAAGGTAGCCAGAAACTAGTCAATAAATGTTAATATTGTTTCAGCATTCCATTTTCGTCGTTTATTGTGTTAAAATTAATGTTTTTACAGAAAAGATGCCCTCTGGTGGACATTTTGAAACTAAAAATATTTTTTCGAAATTTTGTGAGCGCATCTCGTGTATAGTCTGTACACCAAATTTCGTTGCATTCCGTTCGTTTGTTTGCGTTGTAGGATGCTGTTTATAGGGGAAGTTTGATTATAACCACCCTGTATATCATAAAACCACCCTGTATGTATAAGATATTAAGTAAAAGACTAAGTAATGTTATTTCCTTCTAAAAACAATAGAAATAAATGTCTTTTCCCCTAACCAGTCTATATACTTAAAATGATTTTTTTTATTAATCGTCGATGAGCAGCCAAACGTTCTTTGGCCCATCTTCACCGATCAAAATAATGCAAACTTGATGCACATCAAAGTAATCCAGTTGGTTATAATTCATCCATTTAGTAAATCAATACCATGTTATACAAGCAGTTAATACTTCAACGATCTCCGTTTTCATAACCTTATGTTAGATAGTTTTGTATTAAAAATTCTCTTTCCACCCTTATTAACTCTTATTCTATCAACCACTGAAAACGATTCCCCGATTGGTTAAATAGATGTTAATGGATTTTTCTCGAAAAAACTCGCATATTTCAAATTTTTTAACAGGCATGGGCCATGAATTGTTTTTGAAAAATTTTTGAGTACTTCTAATTTTTACGTGCCCATGGGTTTCAGAATTTTTAAAAATCCTTATCTTTATCTTTATTTATATGTTTGATTATCTCCTTAATCAAACATATAAATTCAAAATTTCATGGACTAATTTTTCTTAATTTTTACATAATCTTATTTAAAAAATGTTCCTTGTAACATATTTGTGGAAAATATCATTGCCCTTAATTTTTAGCCATCAATTTTTCTTACTATTTCACTAGATATTTGATTTTTAAAAAACTATGCTCTGTAAATGCGAAGTCAATTTAGTTCCAATTATTTTCAGATTCAAAGTTTGAAACACAATCTCATGAAATATATATTGCATTTGTAAGAAACTTTCAATATCCATAAATTCAAACCACCAATTTGGCATTTTTTTTTTTTTTTTTTTTTTTTTTTTGCTTTTGCAAGATGCACAATGAATTTCAAAATTATTTGATAACCGAATTTACGTGCTAGCAGGTAATC
>JAPMOR010041381.1:71431-96767 GCA_026543865.1 Argiope aurantia | reverse complement strand
CACAATAGATTCTCCGTAATTTGGCAGATTTTAGACTAGAGGACTTCCGGATTAACAAAAATGCTGGATTAGTATTGGTACTTTCGGGAAAAAGACAAATGCAATTTAACAACAAAATTTGTGATTTTTTCCTAAATCGTTGAAAATATACAAAATTATGAAAAAAAATTATACAATATGCTATAATTAAGACAAAATGCAATATGAAATAGCAGCACCAGCCCATTGGTTACATCGCACAATCATACCATTACAATGCCATCCGCGTGCAGTGATTTATTTCCCATTTAGCATTTCTCTTTTGACATTCTAAAAATATCGGACTATAAGAAAGACGTAATACCGAATGACTGACTTTTCCATATTTCTTCATAAATTAATAATTTTTTTTTCAGTTTCTAAAATAAATTTTTTTGGATATGAATTACTCTGAATTCTAAAATATAAAAATATTAAACTTTTCTCTGTTTCAGTTTATTCCCTGTACGACCCGTGTGAGTTCGATGAACAGTGCACCCACCTAGTGGATCCTCTGTCTGTGTGCAAAAAAGTATGCGTCTGCGCACCCTGGGCTAAAGACCGAAGGGGCAGATGTTTCGCTCTCAGTGAGTAGAAGCAATGTTATTATATTAAGCCACTGGCAACTCAAGTTGACAGTACGAAACAAACTATGAATCATTACATCCTATTACATAAATCCAATCCTAATTTTATAAAAGTAAAAATATACTTGAAAAAAGTTATTTTTTAACACCAAAATCAAGTTCTGAATTATATAAATCTTACATCGAAAGTTATTTAACATAATATAGATTTTAATTGTTCGCTGTTGCAATGAAACACATATAACATCATTCATTTTTAGTTCTGTTGCTTTTGGCTTTGTATGTAATAGCAACTACAGTTGCCGTTTACTAATGGCAGATTTAGATATTTTGCTGTCTTAGTCAGGGCACATCATGAGGACCCTCTTTTAATAAGCTGATCAGTTTAATATTTGATCAGTTAGCACATTTTTTAAACTTACTTAACCTGTTAATGATTTAGTTCAGGTTAATTTTCATTTTAGTAACTTCGTGAAAATGCATGTTTTTTTTTATTTATTAAATGATAAATAAGTGCGCGTGTTCCACGTTTGCACAAAATAATATTTAAATAGATGCTTGCTGTTTATAATTATTTCAATAACTAAATGCTTTTTAAAATATATATAACAATCATACCAATTATACTTGATAAAGTTAATACTAACGCAATATTTTATGATTAATAGAATTTGTATTTTTTTAATTGATTTATTTGGGAACTACGTTTAATTATCTTATCTTAATCGACATGCCTGTTGCCATTTCTCAGTTTAGTAGCTGGACAGTGACGTAATCGAAAATTCGCCTCTGTCTTTTACAAAAAAAAAAAAAAAATACATGAATGTTGTAAGCACCTAAGAAAGTGTAAACATTTGCAAGAAATCTAATATCTTTATGCCGCAATTACTTTTTAAACTGTTACATTAAATTGCTTTTTGCAATAATATTTATAACAAGTATTATAGATAGGAAAATCTCAAAGTTCTGTATCAATAAGCGCTATTGAAGTAACACGGTAATACAAACTGCTCAGTAGCTCATAATCTAAGAGAAGGAAGCGTTTTAATTAATACATAATCATTAAATTTCAATAATATGCAAAGTGTTCTAATCCTGCCCTAATAGCTCATTTTTAAAACATTATTGTTATACATATATTTTATTCGAAAAAACGCTTTAAATGGTTTGAAGAAAATTACATTATTTGAATCAATAATTGTTAAAAGACAATACGTTGTTCCCATTTTTATGCCTTTCTCCACTTCTATTAATCGTATTTAATGAAATATTCTTCACAATAGCATTTTAACCGAAACATTCTCATACTTGTACTACTTAAACTGATAAAATTATGAGGACTTTAATATCAGTATTTTAAAAGATGCTTGGTCATATCATTAATGGCTTCAAAAAAGATTCACTTGGAATGTATTGGGTATCTTTGAAGCTGCCGATGATTAGCTTTAAATTATTAAGAAATTCCAAACTTCATAATTCAGTCAGCTTTGATAACAAAAGAGTAGGATTTTTTTTTATCGTTTGTTTAAAATATTAGTATGTTTATAATATTTAACAAACTGTGATGAACAGGACCGGGTACTGTATAATAATTTAGACTTCATAATTTCTTCAGCAGTATATTTATTGATTCAAACAAATATGTGTGTGTGTGTGTGTGTGTAATGATCTCTTAATCTAATTTAAATGATGATTAATTTCCTAATTTTTATCATAATTTAGCCTATATTAACATTCTAAAATGCTTTCTCGTTTCCTGATCACATTCCCACTTTTTGTTTAATTAATTCGACACGCGCTCTGTAAAACTGCTGATCTCAGCATTTTTCATTCTCCGAGTGAAGGGAATCAAAATCTCTAATGTTTACAACGTTCTTTTAAAGATACCTAAATTTTCCTTTCCTAAGACTAAACGGGTCAAAGAAGTCCTTATTAAAATATCATGGTAAAACCGATATAGGGAAAAATTCCGGTCGTTTTTGCACTTGTATCGATCGCAATGTAAGCGATCAATTAGGTAATTTTTATCATCGCTTCTTTTACATAAAAGTAGTACCATGATGAAATAAATAAAAGTTTTAAAATTTCCAAAGTTTCTTCTATTCGACCACACAACTGCTAATATAAACCATTTAGAGTATTTTTTTTTTCCTAACTGGAAGTAATGCTTATTTCCAACGGTTCAGAAAATCAGCTGTTGGACCTTCTATAAGATGAACATCCTATACAATCAAATATGGATACAAGTTAAAGAAAATAAATTTCGCACTTACCCAATAAAAATCAGGTATTTGAAATTTGATATAAATGTAATATATTTTAATTAAATTAAAGAACTATTTGGAAATTACATGAAGGTTATACATTCCAACCTCATACCTTAAACATTGGTAGCATGATGAATACAAACCTTTAAGTTCCATGCTGCATCAGCGAGGCAGGGGGATACAGTTAGTCTGATGGATATGATCAAGTGTATGTACCATGCAGATCTTTGATGGAATTGGTCTTAAACATGGAATTCTCTGATCACGAGATTTCAGTCTCTTTAATTATATACAGGTTAAGTAATTAGTGCAAATTATATACATTAAGATAACCTTCTTCCGATTGGTGGGACTTGGGAATTTGAGTGGGCATCACATTACCAAGGTTCGAGGTATGACGTTAGACTAGATTTTGGAATTATTTAATTCACAGTAAACTTTTATGATGCGCAACCGAAAAAAACACGTAGAAAACATTCATTAAAAGATACAAATATGAAATAAAAAGCCTTTCCCTTATTAACTCTTTTGAATATTAAATGTGTTTTACGTTCCAATTAAATATTTTCATTTGATTTCTATACTTATTATTAAAAAAAAGGGCCACTTGAGAACAACCATGAGTCCTTTGTTAAAAACCGTTTTAAAAAAGTTTTTTGAGTACCCATTAGAGTTCCTTTCTATTCCAAACTATTTAACTAGTAATTGTCAAAGCAACACCAATAAATAGTAAAGGAATGGAGAAAAAGGTATTGTTACAGAGGAGCTTAAAAATTGAAGAAGATTTTATTGTTCTTCATAAGTACTTGAAACTCATTTCTTTTTTTCGATGCACAAGACAGACTCGTAAAAAAAAAGTCAGAGAACTCCTGAAACACTGCAGCTATTGTTTCAGTTTTTGCATTTTTTTTCTCTGAAATGCATTGTGTTGGAACATAAAAAAAAATTAACAATAAGGAATTTCTTAAATCGAACTAATATATAGTTTTAAATATAATGTTTTAATGATCTTGTCATGTTCAAATATTTCCTTTTAAAAGTTTGACACATATTTTAAATCGCACATAAATTATTTACATTTTTGATAATAAATTTTAAAATTCTTTAGGTTAAAATCTATCTGATAACATTAATAAAGGTTTAATAATAATTTAAAACTATTTAAATAGTGCATTAATAATGTTTGACTCATATTTCGCTGCTAAGTTTTGATTATAATATTTCATGAAAATTATATGTGAAGATTTTTATTTTAACGTTGTTTTCTAATCATGTAACCGCTTCAAACAACGAAAACAATAATAATTAACTAATAATTAGAATTATAATTATTAGTTAAATAAATGTTGTACTGTAAACGAATTTTTTTTAATCTTATAACTATTAAAATTGTTTAATTCTTAAATATAAAATAGATTCAATTTTTTTAATGAAAATAAATTTTAATACTAAAAGTTCAAATTCATCTTTTATATTGTATTATAACACTAATTTATTTGGCATGATAATGGTTTTGTTTGGATTGATTGTATTATAATATAAGCTTGACAATTTTTACATTACGCTATTTGCATAAAAAATACCAGCAGAAAATGTTATCAAAGCGTTTTGATGTGTTAATAGAAATGTGTTTTGAAGTGTTAATGATAATGTGTTTTAAAAGCGTTTTTAAACATGTTAAATAGAAATGAAAAGTCTAAAATATATCTTTATTTAATCGTGCGAATTCTATTAAAATATTCGGATAAATTATTCAATTTCTTGCAGTTTTTTTAGGTAAATATATATAGAGGAAGTGAACTGAGAAAAAATTTTAAAACTAATTATAAAAAAAAGATTAGAATTAAAGAATTGCACTGAAATAAAACTATTTCTGACAAGCTAATTATTCTAATTTTGTAATTTTGCAAAATATTGCAGCGTATGTTTTCTGCGTAATTATATGCTGAAATTACAGAGAAAACACTTTAAAATACTAATTAATTAATAAAAACTTAAAGTACCTTTTTGCCAAACTGATAACTTTAGGTTCTATAATTGTGCCCTATAGAATATTTTTAACAATTTTTAGATAATACGTATTAGCATCTAATTTACATTTTTAGCATACATATTAGATAATACATATAGCATCTAATGTTACGTTCATACGAAGTATTCTCAGCGAATTAATAAACTAAATGTCTCGTACTCTCAAGATCAAGTTAACCTAATTTCTTTTTCACAATGAAATTCTTTAGATACTAAGTGGGATTTGTGCAATCAGATATCTCTTATTTGGGACAAATACAACAGAATAACGTTTGATTGAAAAACATGAGCAATGTCAGTTTATTTACCCAATGACATGGAAAATATTTATAGAATCTTCATAATAGAATTATAATATTTATAGTCTGCTAAAGTGGTGGAATTTTGATTAGGTAGTCTAGGCAACTGCCTATATCCGATTGGTTGATGGGAAGCACCAGGACCTCAATTTAAAAATGTTGTTCTTATTTTGGTTGCCAAATAAAATTATATAAAATGTAATTTTTAATGAATTATAAATATCAAGATAGTTTTTATATTTTGCCAATAATAATTGGTCAGATTCCTATCTTTCATTGCGACTACTTGATTATTACAATATTTATAAACGAGTGTCTCATTAAATAATATGTATAAATAAGTCGATAAATAAATAATATGAACACATTATCTGTTTTATTGTATTTATTTAAATATAAAACATTCATAAATACTAAATTGAATTAGTAATCGTGTCTGCCGTATTGTTATGAATGATTATAAATAAAATATATATATATTCACAAAATCACTGAAATAAAAAAAAATTTAAAACAGATGATAAATCTGTTGGTTAAATTAAAAGATCAGAATTAAATTAATCAAATAGTGGGAATTCAAATTCTAGGTAATGTGGATTACCTAGAACTGTAAAATGCCTAAATTCATTACTACAACCAAACTGATTACAATACCACCGTCAGCAGATTCTGAGATGTGCGACCACTGATAGCCATTTCATTACCTTCAATAGTTGCCCGATAGCTGAATTGGCAATCTTTATTGCATATTTATATTTTTATTCATATTATTCCTATTTTAAATTGTTTAACACATATGATTAACCATTATCTTTAGACTGGTACTGCAATTTTGGATCCTTAAAATATCGCCACTATTCATAAACTTTAAAAATCTATGGATTGTTTTAATGTTTTTCTTCCATCAATAATTTCCACCGTTATATTTGTTTTTTTTATTTTAGTTTTCAATCAAAGCTCTCTGTTTTAAATAGTTTTCTATTTGCAGGCGAACTCAACTCTAATAGAAGTCAAGAAATGTACAGAGTCGGTCTCATAGCTGTCACATGTATCATCATTCTCATTGTTGCAGTATCATTATGGGTTACACTGAAACGGTAAGGAGATTTCATTACACAAAATATTTATCAAATAATGCTTCTGCAAATAGGTCGTCTTATCCCACAGATTAATTGGATTGTAGGCCAGAGAAGCCCTAAAAATCTTTTGATTTCATTTTAATTTTGGGCCAAGAAATTTAATTATAATGTTAAGGTCTTGTTAAAACTGAAAATATAATTAGGGCTCGTAATTAGACATTGATAGATTTTGTAAAGTAACATAACAATATATATGTAGCAGTTCAAAAAATATTTAAGAAATTCAATAAGAAAATCTTATTGAATTTATTTTATCCTAACAGTACAGCGGATTTATTTTTTAATCCCAGTACGGAGCACTAAAGAGTAGAATATGTTTTATAAAAATTTGTGCGATGTGTTTATTTTAAATGCAAAAACACTGCTTTATTATGATTGCACATAACTCAAATTTCTAATTGCGATTTCTATTTGCTTCGAGGCACAAGCTGCCGAATTCCTATATATGGCTATATTATTTATTAATATAATATTTTATCATATAAGAAATAATTTAATTCGGCACTTATGCTGATTTTTAATAAATTTGACTATTGAAAGAGATTAACATTTTCATCACCTCAATAACAAACAAGTAATATAAAAAAAATTGAATTCAATTCCTACTTAGGTCAACAAAGAAAATTTTTATTTTAGCTACTTTTTATTAAATAATTATCAAAAAAAATGATTTCATATCAAAAAATAAGTATAAAAAATTATTGATTTTCGCAAAAATGCAACTCGCATTCTTCATCTTTACGTGAAAAATACTGAAATCCGTGCATTTTACAGATTGAGCTACTTACTACTTGTTGATTTCAATTTTCATTACAAACTACTAAAACTATTTAAAGTATCAAAAATTAATTAAATTTAACTAATGAATTAATATTAACATCAACTGTATTAACATCAAGTGTCATCCACTACAAATTTTAAAATATGTATTTGAACTTGAGTGGATGAATAAAATGTATTTTATTAACGATTGAAAATTTGAACAAGATATATAAATATATATAGGGAGAGTGTAAACTAATAGTAGGAATTGAAAAAATAGCGACATGTGGGAACTCAGATATGCTGTTATACATTCGTTAAATCTAGCCTAACGAAATAGAATACTTCGAATATATATTGTTTTAAGAATTGTATCGGATTAATCGAAATTCGATTTCCAAAACATTTCGATTCTGAACTGACGAATGAAACATTATTTATATTTTATATTCTCTTTTTTTTATCAGATTAAGCAGTTTGAGTTTAAATATACCAGAAAAAAAATATTTTATTAATTAAAAGTGAGTCATCGTGAGAGCGCTGAATTTCATAGGCGTGTTTTTCAGAAAGCAGGGAAACAAATTATGAAAGAAAACAAATAATGGAGGAAAATATTCGGTAAAAATTATGCTTTTCACCTCAGAGTTTTTAATTCCAATCTTGCAATTTTTAAATGGGCATTACAATGTTATGATAATTGATCATATCTACTGCACTTTTATTATACAGCTACGTGTTAGTTATCTATACATCTTTCATCTTGAATCTGAACTATTGTTAGACGATGATCAAATTATCGCAAGTAAATAACAATGTGCTCAGGAAAAAAAGACAATTCACACAAGCATATTACTATAACTATAGAGTATTTCGTAACTATTCCAAGTAATTACTTTAAAGAAATATTCTATTGGAATAAATTAATTGCTGTTTCATTTCTGTTTTTTCATTTCCAGATGAAGAGTAGTAATATATCATCTGGCGTATTCTTTTCATTTTTTTTTATTTTTATTTTCCATAGCACGAAGCAAGAATGATCAAAGACGCAATAAAAGTGTAACTCGAAACTTTTCTGGCAGATTAAAACACCATTTCATTTAAATTTTTTTTTCCGTTTAAATTGCCCGATATGGACTAAATTGTGGAAGCGTAAAATTTCAAAAATATAAACATGGGGAATCTATCTCATTGCGAGCACTGAAAATCTGAAGAAATAAACAACAACAAAAAAGTGCTGTAAACGACATAGAAATAAGAGAACAAAGCGGATACATAAAATAGAAGTAAACTGTGTCTTTATATTCGGGACAATTCACTGATCTTCTCAAGTATTTCATTTTTAGCTGGCCATTTGAAATATGGAACAGAAAGATCGCAATCGTATCACTGATTGTCAAACAGTTCAATGAATTTCAAACACAAATCAAGCTTTTAGTTAGGAATATGAAATTATCTATGAATATTAAAATGCATTTGAACCTTTTATTCCAAAGGAATGTTAGACTTGATGCTTGTAAAACTTTCCAACAAGATTGCTAAAAATTTTTTAAGTATTCTTCATATTGTTTTGCATTGAGTTTCTAACAAAAACATTTATATTAAAATAATATTCTAGATTAATATTCTCCACATATGGGTGGGTAGCTTGACAATTATTAAATCGAATGTGGGATCAAAAATTCCTTAACCTTTTGCGCTCGGACGCTGTCTCTCACTCACCATTCAAGATGGTGCATCATTTTGATGTTTTAATATTTTTAAAAAATGCCTAAAGAATGGTAAGAAGATGTAGATTAAATTTTCGTTAAAAGGCAACTTGTAATAAATATTTTTTTCATAGCAATTAGCAAGTTCTTATGTAGCTGAATAATTTTGCATCGCATTACTTTTCCGAGTGCAAAGGGTTAACTTTTTTTGTCATGATTTGAGTTATTTATAAATGACTCACATTTATTTCTGGAGCATGTTCATCATGTACCAATCAAAACGTCATTACAATACACTTTTTACTAAACTATCTAAAAAAAGAGAGTTTTAGTCGTATTTCAGATCAAGAATATCTTCATTATGACCATATAAATTTTATGAAATTTCAGAAACCTGAAGCAGTTCAATGATCTACTGTGTCTCGACTGAGAGAAACAAAAGCTTTGTTCCATTCATATGTCAGTCAGAATTTATATTTGATTTAAAGCCAGATTAAAATTGCATAGATGTTCATACGTTTATTTATTCATTTTGGTATTTATTGGCTTACACCGATTTTGAATGATGGACAAAGTATTGTAAAAACTTTAAGTTGGTTCCACATATTTTGGATAAAGGAGTGTATAAATAACTATTTATATTAATTATTCGAAATTAAAATTTGACTGCATGCAATATTTAAAGAACATCATTTCTTTTTCCAGATCTTGCCACGAACAGAACCTCGACGGGCAACGCAGGTCCATCACACAAAACGATGTGTCGTCGGGTAATCGGATATCGATAGACTTATCATCAGACAAACCTCCGTCTTACGATGATGTGCTGGTCAACGAAGATCAGGTGAGTTAATAAGTCCTTAATCAAAAAATTCTTACAGAAAACATTTTTTCCGAAGAATGTGAAATCCAAACATTTAAACAAAGGATAGTTGCTTTGTTAACTAGTTTTCTTTGCCAAACATTTCTTTTAATTGTTTTTGAGATGGTATACTGCCCTCTATCTACTTTTCAAAATAGCGGTAGAATCGTAAATCTACTTTTGTAGATCTACAATAGAAAATCTATTTCTGTTCTGGAAAAAATCGCATATCTACTTTTTAAAAGAACACAATTTATTTATCAAGGGAAAAAAAGAAGCAAAAGGTACTTAAACTCGGAAACAATCTCTGTGGATAGCTCCGTTAGATAATAATAAGGTACTTTCCAAAGCGAAAATAATGATAAAATGTCTATAATACTGTTAACTAAAACCTTGAAACGCTTACGAAAAAATATCAGAAACGATATTTAAAAAAACACACACACCCTAAAATGCTAAAAAAAAGTACTAAAAACATGTTTGAAGATGCTACTTTTATCTTCCCTAATGGCCGCGGTGGCCTGGTGGTACGGTCTCGGCTTCGGAACCGGAGGGTTTCAGGTTCGAGACCCGATTCCACCGAAGAACCGTCGTGTAAGGGAGTCAGTTGCACGTTAAATCCGTCCTGACCAAACTTCCTCCCGCTGGTGTGGTGTGGTGTGGTGTGGTGTGGTGTGGTGTGGAGAGGTGGGTACCAGCTCAGGTGTCGTCCTCGTCATCTGACCGCGGTTCAAAATTACAAGGTCCGTCCCAAAATAGCCCAAGTGTTGCTTTAAACGGGACGTTATTATATTAACCTAACGTTAAACCTAAACCTTTATCTTCCCTAGAAAATTATTAACTGTAATTACCTTCGTACAGGTTTGAAGTCTGGATTCAAAGTGAATGACCGAATCGCAATGAATAGTAAATTTCATTCTCTGTGGTCTTAACGAACAACACATATATTAACTTCTTACATACATGTACGACTCGTTATCTACAATGGAACTAGAAAGTATCACTATCATTATTATATCCGCCAGGGAAGCGAGCGCCTACTTACATATACAGTAGTTTTTCACATTTGAAGTGCTTTCCTCCTTAAGATTAATCACTATCCTTTAAATGCTAGATTTTTAAAAAATATCAATAAAATAGTTTGTTTGTTTTTATTTATTGAATAAATTGTGGAAAAAGTGTTTTTGAAAATTATATTTTGTTTTAAGTATGGAGTACAACTAAAATGAAATTAGTTACACATCGTCAATACTTAGTCGAGAATAAAAATTGATAAAATTCTATAATATTAAAGATAGATGAAGTTTAAGAATTAGAAGCAAATATTAACTTTAAATAACAAAAATAAAACGGAGTAAAATGGAATTTAAAAAAAAGGAAATGGTAAATCCGGCTTGAGGAGAGTCACCCTTAGGCAAGGATTCAAACCAGGGATTTTTTTTTTCTGCGAGGGATCCGATTTTCGTCCAAATACCCGAAAATCCCAAGAAATTGAGAGGTTGTTTTTTCGCAGAGAAGAATCAATATAAACAAAGCAATGACATTTAAATAATAAATTATTTCAAAATTCAACCCGCACAAAACCAAATCAAATCAAACCATTATAAGATAATTATTAAATCCGAAAAACATCAATAAGATATAAAAGCAAATAACATACCAGTTGAATGAACTCAACTCCAAAACGTTTTTATGGTAAAAACTAAATTTATTATCGCAACCAATTAGTTATACTTATCTATATTCAACTTTCCCGCGCTGAAAGTTGAAAACACCCACGTTTCGTCAAATAACTTCGCCATCATCTATATCGATATCTATACTTATAATAAAGCTCAATGTGTGTGTGTGTGTGTGTGCGTGCGTGTGTGTGAGTGTGTGTGAGTGTGTGTGAGTGTGTGTGTGTGTGTGTGTGTGTGTGTGTTGGCGCTCTACAGGCCAGACCATTCAACCTACAGCTACCAAATTTGGCACGTGTATACCTTGGAGGCCGGGAATGTGCACCTGGGGGTTATTTTTTCGAATTTTTCATTAGAATTTTATTTATTTAAAAATTAAGCGAAATTTTGGCGTGTTTCTGCTATAACTTCCGAAAATATTACCGCACAAAAAAGATTTTTACATCAAGTTAAAGATCAAAAATTTATCTTTTAAATGATACCAATGTTTTAACCTTAAAATTAAATTTATATTTTTAATTAATTTTTAAATAAATATTTTGACTATATTTTTCAACAATTTTTTTTCGTACAAAATAAAAATAACATTTAAGCTGCACGAGCACGTTTCGCATTCATGGGAAAAAAATTAGTTTTTTCACAGTGTTGCCATCACATTGATTAAACTCCAATTGAAAATAAATTTAAATTAAATCTTTTTGGAAATGAAATCTGCAAAAATATAATTTTCGGCACGTGTCTGTAGGAAATGAAACAAATATGAAATATTATTTTTTCTAAAAAATAAATCCAAGAAAAATTATTTTATGATCTTTTACACTTTCTATATTATTAATCCAGTAAATCAGCTTTATTTTAAGGCAAGTTTTGTTTAATATGAACATGATATCCATTCAAATCAGGGCCACACAGCTAATTTGTAAACCTTTAGTAAGACACAGATCTGCTAAAATGGTCTAAATGGAAAATGATTATATTTTCTGCAACTTGATTCAATAAATGCTCTAATAAATAACGTATTTTTGATTTTACATAAAGCTTCTGCTGTGGAAATCACGATGAACAAAATGTTCTTGAAACACTAATATTTTAAATAAAAAGAGTTAATTTCCAATCAACTAAATCAATAACTTAAACTGACTGATTTATGAAAATTTGAATATCACTATTCAATAAAAAAAAAGGATAATTTTAGATTTTCCATCGATCGTTTCAAAGAAAATACGCCAATCAGCGCGCAGGTTTCTCAAGATTAATTGGCCTAAAATTATGAAAATGTTGAGTTTTTCTAAATTTTTAACATTCAAAACTTCATAAATAAGTCTTAGTTGATCGTGGAAAATAGAAACATTCATTCATTTATTTAAAATTTGGTGTGTCCAGAATATTTCTCAGAATATGATACCTTACTGCATTAAATTTAGACTTCATAATTTTTGAAATATATTTATAGGCCGGAACAAAATACTATTATTGATTTCATTTCAATCCTTTTGAAAGCAAATCTAAAAACTGAATTTTATGCTGAATTTGAGAAATTTTTGTTGAATTATTGTTTGAGAATTACATAAATTTTGAAAAATATTTTGTAGTTCAAGTAAGACTTAAATACCGAGCGATTCTGTTTGCAATACTCACATTCAATAATAATAATAATAATAATAATAAATAAATAACAATAAAGATGATAAATAAAATAAAACGCTTGGTTTTATTAAAAAATATCTTTATATTAATTGCAATTTCATCATTTCCACTTTAAATTAAAGTTGAAGTTTTACCGGAAATGACAACAAATTAGCAAAATATATATAGTAAATTGAACGAAACGATCTAAACAACAGTATAAGTTTGGTATGACTATCAAAATGTGAAGATTAAAAATGTTTTGTTTGAGAATCTATTAAGAGACCAGTTACTTAAAATATTCAATTGAAAATTGTAGCGAGCGGTAATACTGGCGAACCGGCTGGTTGCCAAAGACGGCTAGTATAAAATAAATTGAACGATCTCAGCGCCATCTATTAAGTTGAAATGAAAACTAAAGAGAATAAACTAAAAAACAAATCTTCAGTTGTGAAAATATTAAAATATAAGTTAGATAAATCCTCTCTTATTAAAACTTCTATAATGCAACAGTTTTTGGGAAAATCATTAAAAGTTGTTTTTATTAGTTTATTGCTTCAATATAAGAAATTTGTTGCTTCAGTTCTTGAAGTTTAAGAAGAACTATGATAAGGAATTTCCACAAATAATTAATTTGTGAAAAAAAGTTAATAGCATATGCAGCTGATTCATATTGAATAGCATAATCTCAATTTAATTAAACTTTATCTGATTTTCATTTACATTTATAATCGCTTTTTTTTTAGACAATCCTTATTTTTTTCCAGCATTATATTTCTTAAAAATCATTTTATTGCATGTTGGAATAAGTACTTGCCTCTCATTATTTAACCTTTGTTCTAAAGAAAAGCTTTGACTTCAACGTCTGTAGATGTCGACATTCTTTGAATGTTTTTGTGCATCTAAATCGCTGTCTTTCAGCTCATCTAAAATTTTATCCATACTCTCGCTAAGCTCCTAATCCGAAACATTATTTGAAAAATCGTAATCGTCTTTGCCATTTATTCAGTTATTTATTAATTCTTCTATATCATTTTCACTCAAATACTTATTTTGAGTTATTGTAAATTATATAAGAGAAAAAAAAATTGCATAGAAGATTATAAAAAATTCTTAGATTAAACTAAAAAGAAAAAACGTAATCTCAGAACCCATAAATTCAGATCTCTCTCTCAAAAAAAGTTTTCTGAATATTAGATGCAAAATCAAGTACTTTAATTCAAATTTAAGTCAAATATGTTAATAAATCTAGATTATTTCTTATTATCTAAATTATTTTATCTAAAACTCAAATTGTTCACTGCTTTCAGAATTTAAATAAACTTTATGCCAAATGGCAAATTACATAAAGATCTGCCGACAGCAAATATTTTGCTGTAAAATTCCCAAAATATTTATAAATATAGAGTCAAATATTTATTTTTCAATCAGCAATTTATATTGCAGCATTGCAGAACGAAATACGTATGATATTCTTAAGCCTAATAAACAACAATAAAAAAAAGATAATGCAATCACAAGTATAAAATATCTAAATATATGCATTTCTTATAAGTATCCAGTTGTCATTCATATGTTATAAATTGATTAAAGAACGTTTACATTATGTATCTTATTGGCATAAATTGCATCAACAAACATCAATGCTTCAATTTTATAATATTTTAGAAGACAAATAAAAGGTATGTTGTTTATAGGCAATATACAGCATTTAAAGGTTAGAGCATATACACAAATTTTTTTATGCATTATTTAAAAAAAACAATTGTGCAGGGATAAAAATTATCATGCCATTGAAAAACATTTTTCTTGCAATTTAATTTGCTGCTTTCAGAACATTATATAAACAATTAAATAAGAAGCTTTAAACCGGCGTCCTGGCCTAGGGGTAGAGCATCTTTCCCGTGATCTGGGTGTCCTGGATTCGAATCCTAGTTCAGGCAAGGTTGCTCTTTACCCTGTGCTCTATCTGTGAGGTGTGTGAAAGAGCCCCCTGTAAAAAGGGGTTGTGCAAGCGAGTGTGTGAGTGTCATTTTCATATGAACTAGAAGTCAAACTTCTGCCATCGGATGCTCAGGGTCCTTTACCCTCAGAAGCGACTGCACAAACTCAGCTTAAATCACCCACTTCGTCAGCGGGGTTGTCTATGACAAGTGCCTTAAGTAATAACAACAGCAACATAAGTTTTAAATATATAATTCTTACATTATCAAACAATTAATTCGGTTCTAAACAATACAAAAAATAATGCCTAGTAAAAATGAAATTTTTATTAAATAGAGCAAATATTACTTTTAATGCAAAGAAATAAAGACATCACAATTACAAATTTTTTCAACAAGAAAAACTCAAAACGGAGGCTGCAATTTTATACACCGGATGAAACCATTGTCATTAAGAAAATATGCATATATTCAGAATTTCTTTGTGAAAATCTGTATAAATTACTTATAATCTTGTGTTGACTTAATTACAAATTGTTAAACTGAGATAAAATAAGAAATGTTGCTTTTTTAATTTAAAACAACTGATAATAAATGAACTAAATAATTTTCTAAACGTTTGATTTAAACCAAACATTTAATAAATTAATTTCATATACTTGTTAGAAATAAAAGGAAGTCTATAACATAAATTATTTTTAAAAAATCAGTTCACAATAATGCATATCAGATTTAGAAATTGGATAAGCTGACTCCAGAACAAATCCTCCAGAAGAAAAAAAAATGCTTTTTTCTCATTTATGAACTTTTTATATGATACAATATCCCTCTTTATTAGTTTCATTACTTACTTAATATTTTTACGTCAAATTCCTTTCTCTATAATGTTCAAAATTTTTTATAAATGTCTTTTGTATATTATTTTAACAACATGAAATATGTGACCTCTTTATTAGTTTAATTACTTACTTAATATTATTACATCAAATTTCTTTCTCTATAATGTTCAAAATTTTTATAAATGTCTTTTGTATACTGTTTTAACTAAATGAAATATGTGACTAAATTTACATTTTTGTTTTCAGGTAACATCTCCACCAAATTTCAAAGATGCACTCAAAAACTGTATGTCAGCCAAACGTTTAATGAGACAAGTTTCGGCCCCAGCAGGACAATTACTTCCCCAACCTGTAGCAGAGACTCCCAAAGGTGAAAAACCGTTTCATGAAGCATGATTCAATCCCACCACACGTTTAAAAGACATTAGTTTACAGGGCTGGACCCAAAATTTCGAAACGAACATTCAAGAATTATTATTTAAAATAACTGTGTAAAGACTACCTTTTCAGATATAAAGGCACTCGCACGTGATTTGATCAATTTTATTTGAAATCCCATTCAGGTGATACGCTTGCAATGGTTCGCAACTAAGACACTAATTTCTCATTTCATTCCATTTCATATACATATCATGGATTTTGAAGTCATTTTCTTTCAAGTAATTATTTCATGTTCATTTTATTCAGTGTATTCATTTATAAATGGAATAAAGAAACATAATTCAAATTGTGATTTTAGTTTGATTTCTTCTGGAACTATATTGTTTTTTGGAAATTTTCCAAAACCTGGGACGTAGAGTGAAAGAGTCCAACAGGTTCAATGATGGACAAAGACATTGCATTTTACACGAAAGTACAGATTTACAGTAACAAAACACAATGTACAAAAAATAGCACTTGCAAAATCAGCAGCACAGAAGCAGTAAATAGGTAATAACAATCATAACAGCACAAAGAGAACTCATTAAACAACTCACTTGCGCTCAACTCAACTCAGCTTTTCATAATTTCCGTAAGAAGGTAAAGAAGCTACTAAAATAATTGACATAATTAAAGTCCTAATATAGCTATCATCATGATTTTTATAATTTTTGGAATCTTCAATTTTGTCGTCACCCAAGAATTACTAACACGGTATCTACTCAGCATCCGTTATCTACAAAAGTCTACATTACCATGAAAGTGATTGCGCAGGGAATCAATATTACAGATTCATAACCATATATAGAATCTGCATACTGGACTAAGTACAAACAATACAAGACTAACAATTTTAAACTATAAATAGTGGCACCATACTAATACCCCCACATTATTATAATACAATCATAGAAAATAAAAGATGCATTGATATATTGCTACAAATAAAGCTTATTATTCAATTTTAATTGATTTGAGTTTCAAATATGATGTTATAATAGCCAATTTAAAAGAATTATCATTTTAGCATATTCATTATTTTTCTGTGACAGTAATTCAAAAATTTATTCTTTTAATAAACTATAATTTAAACTGTGTCCACTAATTTTAAATACACAACAATGAAAAGCTCTAAAATGTAAATATTTCTCATATCTCTGCTTTCTTTATATGAAGTATACAACGCAAAAGCATAATTTAAAAAGAGAATCAATTTTGACCTTAATGAATCTGATTTTTTACATCCCTAACCCCGAAAAAACATTTCTTTTTTTGAAATTCTATCTGCTCATGAAATGAAAAATGTAATACGATAGAGGGATAAAACTTGATATGCGACATTCACCTCAAAATTGTAGATTTTTATTAAATTTTGCATAAAATATGATTATGGGAAGTATGACAGTCTATCCTTCCATGTGTATGTGAAATATCAAGAGAAATTGCAATAATTATTGTTGTTCAAACTCTAGAAAATTATATGTTAAATGATTCTCAATTAAAATAAGTAAATTCACAAAGTGCTGCTTAATAACAAATCGAATATTTTTCTATAAAAATTAATACAAAAATAATTCACCAAATGCAGAAGAATTAAAATTTTTGATATCACTTCAAACAATTTTCAATTGTCCATTTTCTAAAGATTTTAGCAACTGAAACCAACTGGAGCAGCATTCTCAATGTTCCATCTAGCCTGATAGCACATCCATTTAGCATTGGGTTTTAAATAATAGCTTTATCTAAATGTGCCTATTCATTAGGTTTTACAAGCCTTTGTAGAAAAGGAATATCTTTAGTTATTTTCAATCAGTTTGGCAAGCAATGGAGTATTAAATAGCCCTGCAAAAAAACTGAAAACTCAAATCATTATTTAATATTTAAATTGAATATTATGATAAATAAACTCATTAATAAAATACATAATTTAAAAAGATGTTATTGGAACTTTAATAATACAAAAATATGATTTTATAAAATGCGTAGTTAAATTAAATAATTTTCACATGCAGAGGTATTTTTAAAATTGTCAGGATAAATAACTGTTAATTTTTTTTTCTTTTTTTATTATTTTACCTTTCCAGAAAATTAACATTATGATTTAAATTCGCGCTCTTGCATATATTGTAATTTAGGATGGTTTTGCATATAAAACCAAATTAGATTGCCATTAGCAGCAATATCTTAATTGATGTTATATAGAAGAAAATGCATGAATCTTTATTTTTAAAAAGAATTCCTTCAAAACAATGATGACAAGAAATTGCCACACGCCATCTTGGGATTTATTTCTAGAATCAAGTATGATTTTTCAATTTTCAAAACTGATTTTATCTTAAAATAAGAAATTAAATTTTTAAAAAATAAGCTAAATTTTGATGTCTCAGCTCACATTTTGACCAATGGTTTCTAAAATAATTATCATGAACAATTGCTTTCATTCCATTTCAAAGAGCAAATACTTTTTTTCATTGACGTTAGATTAATTATTACGCAGTGTTTCAATTTTATAAATTTTAAGTGGTCCGAATCAGTGCATGCAATCATTCAAAGTTTTTGTATCCTGCTCTTATAAAAAAAATTTAAATACTCTTTCTTTTATAAAACAAATCCTTATTTATTAATTTAAATGTTTAATTCCTAATTAGTTATATGTATCGAATGTATTTCAGATATAAATCTAAGATTATTGAATACGAAGCATCTAAATTATCAAAAACTAAATAACTAAATAAAAGAAACTAAATAACTTATGAAAAGTTATTAATAATAAAAATTGCCATGATTAAAATTATGCGAAATTAATTATTATGTCATGGTTTTTCAGACGATTTAATAATACAAACTAAACATATCTCCATAATTATTCAATATTTTCTTGGAAAAAAAATTATTTTTTATTAAAGTTATATAATTAAAATTGCATATCATCTGCTATAAAAATATTATTTAATTAAAGAGTTTGTTTTTTCATCTTCTAGGCATTTCTTGTTTTTTCTTCCTACATACACTTTTCATCTTCGATCCTGTATTGTTTCACCAAAAATGCTTTTTTATATGTATTTTATCTACCCTTAAAGTTTATCCCTTGAATTCAAGGATATCCTCTATATCCTTATAACTGAGTATTGGGTTTTGTGTGCTTCTACAACATAAAAAACTTTGAGGAGTTATTATTTTTTCTATCTCATTTTAAACGAAGGACAATGGAATCAATTTTTTCAGATATTAAAGAATCCATTACTTTAAAATACCCAGTTACCAAATTTCTGAATCCTGTTTCAACATTATTAGACATAAGAATCTGTGTTCTATAGCAGTTAATAATTCAAAATAGAAATTCTGAAAAGCGAAATCGGCCACGTATATCTCGCTGTGAAGTATAACCTACATTATTATCTGCTCCAGAATTTACTATACTTGAAATTGTTTCTTGAAGGGTATCATCTCAATCAAGATGAATTTATTGACACATATTATTTATTATTAACATCCTGGCAATTCTATTGATGTAAATGACTGTATAATGATATTCAGCTAATAATTCAAACACTTCATTAAATAAAATCGACCATGAATTCTATTTTTATATATTCTATTTCTTTTATTTGTTATATTATCAATCAAGTACTAGCAAGGGCAAATACATTAGTCTACTATTCCAAAATTGTTATCATTTCTTTCTTTGTAGCTTATCTGAATTGCTTGAATACCATACTTTTCTTTATTTATTTAACTTAGATAAATAACAACATATATACGTATATATATTTTGAACTCTATGTATGGACATACAAGACATGTATTGCCAACGGCCTGGCCTAGGGGTATAGCTTCTTCCTCGTGATCTAGGCTTCCCGGGTTTGAGTCATGTTTCAGGCATGGTTGTTCTCTACCCTGTGTTCTATATGTGAGGTGCGTGAATAAGCCCCCCCCCCCTTGTGAAAAGGGGTTGCGCAAGCGAGTGTGTGCGTGTTTCTTTTTCACATGAGCTGGAAGTCCTCGAATGCCCTCGAATGTTCAGGGGTCTTTACCCTCAGAAGCTACTGTGCAAAAAAAAACTTGGCTTAAAATAATCTCACGACAAAAAAAAAAAAAAGACATGAATTAAACTTTTTTTCGAAGTAATTAACTATTTTTATGGCCTCCCGCAATAAATTACCAAAAAAAATACGAACTATCGCTAACAATTTTAGCATCTTAAGAATATTTAGCTGATATACGCGGCTTTGCACGGGGTATATCAGCTGAGGTATCACGAGATATTTGCATAATTGAATGTGCAATTATTTACTGAACATTACGAAACTTCATAAAATTTACCGCTCCCAGTATAAACCAGAATATAAATAACACTGCACATGCGAAAAAATAGATTTTAATTTTCCATTCTTTTAAAGGCAATGAAAATTAAATCATAAATCTTTACATTTCTTTTTTTCTTTAAATTTAATTTATAGTCACATCAGAATAAATTCTGAAAGATCGATCGATTAATAATGTTTCATTTTACTTACCTAAAACACTAAAAAATATTTTCCTTTGAAACAATAAGCGAAATACTCGTTTAAGTCCTGCCTCCTTGGCAGGGGAAAGACACAGAGCAGTCTCTAAAATTCCTTCGAATAGTTTATATATATATATAGGGAAAAAATAGTTTAACACATTGTGCATTCGCAAATAATTTTTCACGTCATCAGAGGCAAGGGGCAAGAATCAATAGCCTTTCTCCATCGGTGTAGTAAAAGAAGTAGAAAGAAGTGCGATGCAAAGGCGCAAACTGTAAAGACATGAAAAATCGTTTTTAATTAATAAAAAATAATAATTCGATTAATTATCACCAAACTTCCTAGGATACGTCTGTGTGACTCAATATATCTGTATATAAAGTTTGAATAAAATATGTATAGCAGTTTTTAAGTCCGTAAAGGACACGCACAAATGAACATTACTTTTTATATATGTAGATAGATGGAGTTTGGTGTAATCTGAAAATCGAAAGGTAAATTCTGGGGTCGTAAAAATTAACAAATACCATTAAATTATTTATTTATTTATTACAAATGCCCAGAAGATTAGCTATGACACCATTAGATCTCAAGCCTTCGAATATTTCTGAAACTTACAGTTTAAAAACACAAGTACAGAGCACGAATCAAGATGAGTAGCATCAAAAATTTGATGTTATCCACCACATTAAATTATAAACGGAGGAAATAAATTGCAGCAATAAAGATATACCCATGGAAATATTAGGACGAAAAATCTGAAGCACAGAATAACAAAAGGAAAAAGCTATTGAAGCGGATTTGGAAATGCAGACAAATTACACATTGAGCAAAATGAACGACGATGAGAGATTAATGTCAGAAATTACAACATATGATAAAATGAACTGAAAATCAATGCATATATTGTCAGAGGGTGATAAAGGAGATATATTAAAATTGATAAATAAACTGCAGTCCGACCCAAGAATTGCAATAGTTAGAAGCATTCTATCTTTTCAAACGAAAAAAAATTTTTTTATTTATATATAGATACATCTAGAATTTTATGCAAGTCCATTTTTCAAGATTGAAAAATACAAAACTAGAAAAATATCAAGGATTAAGGTTGGAATAAGAGAGTACTCGCATCAAGTACTCGCCTTCAAAGATGTTAATTCTATTTTTACGTTCCTTTACTTATTAAAAACAAAGAGTGATATACATTTAAAATACCATAACGGAATTGCAAATATAGTTCGTTTCAGTATCCCGAAACTATCAGTTTTCGACTATTCTACCCCGCTAAGGGGTGAGAGTCGGAAGGATGAACATTATTCGGAATTCTTCATCATTCTTTGACCTTGATTTCTGTCTCAATATATAATTTTTCATTTAGTTTGTTTTCCAAATATATTTGAGTATCCTGTTATTTTTGACTTTACTATTTTAACACAAACTTGCTTATTGATTGCGGGTATGGTTAATTCAGTGTCCCCCCAAAAAAACTTTTAGGAGTGGTACGAAGAATATTTTACATAATATCATTGACCGAGATTATCTACCTTTGTTAATTTCAAAATGTCATTAAAAAATTCAATAACAAATAAAAAAGAAGTATTTTAACATTAAAAAAAAAGTTTGATTATTTTGTAAAATAATAAATGAGCAAATTTTAGGAAAATAAATCTTTCATTTATTAATCGAAATTTTAATAGATAAAAATTGTTTTCAAGTATTTTATTGTGAATTAGCGTCCTTTTCCAGCAATATCACGAATTTTTTCAGTTTTTACATTTTCTTATTTCGTGTATAATCCAAGTTATGCTATCATTAAATGCAATCATCTGATTCTTCCATCTTCCTTCTCCTTTTTTTGATTAAATAAACATATCCTTACGCATGCGCAAATGCGCTAGGGGGAGGGGGCTAGAATCTGAGAACGAACAGTATATATATTCAACAAAACCAAACCAATTTTGTTAAAATAGTAACAACTCAAAGTACTTATGATTAATTTTATTTGCTCCAATCGATATGCATATTTACTTCTCATAACAAAAATTAATTGCCCCTATAAAATTTCAACATTTTGCTCAATAATAAGACTAATTATATCTGACCATGGAAATAAATAATAAGATATGGAAATAATAAATAAATAATAATAATAATAAATTAAAAAACAAATACCATTAATACCGCAAATTACACTCTTTACACAATAACTAAATTGTACAGCACCGACAACGGAAACTAAACATCTTCCGTCGGATCCTTCCTTAACTTTCTTGCAAAACGTGCAATTTCTCAGTAACGTCGCTTTTGAAATTCATGCAAAACGAGTTCGGCGCCACTCTAACAACTAAAATACACTTCCAGCCAAAGTTATTTTTGTTTTCTAGCTCAAAAAAAAAAAAAGTGTGAAAATCGAATAGTTTTTCAGAATGTGGATTTTTCAATCATTGTGATTTTTAAATTATTAATTAATTAAATTATTAATTAAAATTATTTTTAAATTTGATGCTATTTTTTTGTACATTTTTGCTTATCAATATAAAAATTAAATCAATTCCAAAAAAAATGTCCTGTTAAGCAACCATTTAAAGAAGTATTCAAATATCACTTTCTTTCCATGTGCCTAATAGAGAATGGATTTCTTAATTGTTTTTCAGATTACTTCTATCTTAATTTTCAATAAAAGATTAGCCTGCAAACGGAATGTTTTTCTCTACTAATTCTGCTGACGACTGCAATACTTCCTTTAAACTTCGTATACCGGAAAGTAAAAATAAGAAATGGATAGCTCAATTAAATCTTTATTAACCTTCATACTTTCTATTATCTATTTTTTCCCTCAAAGGTCGATAATTTGTTATATTTATTTAAGTTTAAGCCGACGTTAAATAGTTAAAACCATTTCTTTCCGTAAATATACTACTTTATTGAATACTCATATCTTTAAAGGTCTGTTTTCTGTAGAGCATTGATTTTTTCATAATTGCATGTTTATAATAATTATTATCTCTTGCAGATTTCTAAAATCATGTTCCATACTAGAAACATCAAATTTTGCTTAAGAAATTCCAAAGTAACGTGAGAATGCTCCGCTTAACGAATGTAACGGTATGTTGCACAATCTTTACACTATTATGCACAGATCTTGTTCGTTCGTATGACTTTCCCTACCTCCGAGGTAAGAAATTGCCTTTTCGTTTTTCAAATTACTAAGAAATATTATATTTATTTGATTTTTAAATGAAAAATACGTATTTTTCTTTCAAAAATCAGGAACTACTTTTAGAAAGAGTTAATTATAAGCTGTTTGAGGAAAATAAATCTTTGCAATCATATACGTAGTGTCCAATCAAATTATGATCCTATCGCTAACTTCTAAACCGTTAGAGATAAATATATGCATATTTCCAATTGGAAAAATGCTTTAAATGATTAAGAATTATATTTTGTATTATTTCTGTGAGAAAATGCATTGTTGAAAAAATTACGAAATATTTTTATATAGTCTGTTTGTCTTAGTTATATTTAATAAAATATTCTTGGTACAAAAATATCTTTAAGAAATACATTCCACTTTTATACAATAAAAACTGATAAGCTATGAAGTATTAAATTTCATTATTTTAGACCAATCAAAGATTTTTTCGAGAAGACAAGAGTTGTTTAATTGAATTACTTCCTTTGACGCAGTTGAAATTGTTTAAAATTGGCTAAAAGAGTGATATGTATATGCATATCTTTAAAGGTTTAGAATTCATCTAACTGGGCCTTGAATGGAGAGGGTATTTCTTGTATAATAATTTATTTTAAACCATATGGTTATATGTTTACAATATGTTTATTTGTTCAAGTTAAGTGATTGTGTTTTTCAAAATTTTTAAAAATTAAAATCAGAAATATAACTTTACATCATCATTTAAAATTATCTCTGATATTGACGTTCTTTTTATTTAATACATTTATCCATCATGTAAAAGTATTGCATTTTTGTAGCAAGATCTTAGAAGATATTCATCTATAACTCAATTTTACCCAAATTTTCTATTTTTAATTATAAAATGACGGAATTCTGTATTTTTTCTGTTCTTTTAAGTCAAATAACAGGCTTGCTGGTTGAAATCAGCCACGAACAACGAGCAGATAATATGGGAATCAGTTTTATTTTTCATGTATAATTGAATTTAAAAAAATCGTAAATATTATTTTGAAGACACAGTTTTGCTGTTTTTATATTAATCTGTCCTCTGTTTGAAAAGAAAACATACTGAAATACAATGTAAAATGCTACAATAAAATATAAATTTCCATAAAGACATTATATATTATTACCTATTATAGGAATTAAAATTATGTGGAGCAAGCGTGAGAGCTTCTTGTTTGAAGAATAAATCAAAAGTAATGTCATCCACAGCTGGCATCGAATCATTTTATGATATTCAAACTTTAACTACAAACATTAAACAGATGCGAATATCAGAAATTTGGATTCCTGCGAATTGTAGCATATTCATTTTATCAGCCATAATTTCTAAATTGTAGGAGATAGACGAGGTTTTCACTTTCTCATTTACGTAGTATAGAGGAAGTCAAAAATAATTATCGTCAAAAAATATTCGTATAATTATTCGTATAAAATATTCGTATAATTATTCG
>JAPMOR010041381.1:0-65629 GCA_026543865.1 Argiope aurantia | reverse complement strand
AAGTCCTCGTAATTTCACGGACAGAAATTCTTTTGCGTTGAAACTGCTCACAAAATTTCTGTCTTGTCGCTGGGATGTTTTTACTGGTCGACCTCAGCGTTTTTTTTTAAATCACATTGTAACTTTTTAATAAAATTTCATAAATTCCAGATCTGCTACGTTTTACTTTTTAGCAATATCAGAAACTTTAACATTTTAAGTTTTTAAGCACAAAATTTCAGCTATATCAGCAGCAGAGAATTGAATGTTGCGAGGCATTTTTCAACTATTCGAGAATTGAATAGCTAGCAGTGATTTTTTTTATTTCGAAATTTTTATGTCACATGCACAGATCGAAGAATATGCAAATTATTTGATAAAGTGGAAATAAAAGATTCTTTCTATTAGCCATATAATTTTGGGGTCAGCTTATTTTGAATTTTATTTTTTATAAACCATCTATAAGCATATTAATTCTGTATTGTAATAAATTTATGTTAAGATTTCCATAAGCTAATTATCTTTTCCGTGATTATTGTTTTATTTTTTTAATTTGTTATTTCAAAAAATAGCAAGTCTATATACTTCTAAAACGCACTATATATATACATATTATTTTTTAAAATTATCTTTATATGGGTTCTGTTTTTTTGAATCCTTATATCAATATCATTAATAATCTTCAAAAATATCTGTGGAATGATACAATGTTTTTTTCCATAAGCAATAATTTTCAACACTTTTTGATTTTTTTTTTCAATTTGTAAAAAAGTTCTCTGTTTAAAAATAACTTTCTGTTTATAGGCGAACTCGATTCTAATCGACGTAAAGAAATATATAGAATCAGTTTCATAGTTGTCTCATGTATCATCATCCTGATCGTTGCAGTATCTTTATGGGTCACGCTGAGAAAACGGTAAGGAGACTTCATCAAAACAAAATTCTTTTGGTGCTTGTTTATTTTTACGACTTCTCACCCTGGGATTTATTTAGCAATTTTTCGATTACGCCAAGATCTTAAAGCCTCATCATACAAAAGTGGCTTTTACTTTACGATTTTCTGATTGCGCCAAAATAACAAAGTTCTATTACACATAAGACGCCAAGATTTAACCAAAATGGTTGCTGTCTCGGGTTTACTTACAACAGCTCATAAAAATAAACAACTACCATTCTTAGTCACAGTACCACAAAACCAATTTTAGTCACAGTAACTTCTTTAAAAATCATTTTCTTAAACCGAAGGTCTTATTTTCGAGCAATTGGGGAGGGAGGATCTGTGGAAACACCTGTTTCACTTCACGGTTTTTTAACTAGCAGGGAGAGAAAAAAACAAACGAGTAGTTATATTGGATCTTATCTAAAGTGATTAAAATAATAGAATTTTCAGCATTTACCAATACACATACACACACACAAACCGATGAAAAGTGTATAGTAAAATGTCGGTGACTTTTGAGACTCTATTTACAATGACATAAAGGAGAATTTTATAAAGATGAGGGGGGGATATATATATTTAATTTTTGAAAGAAAAATGCTAAATTTTCGAGACTATTTATTAAAGAATTTACCTTTTCCATACTATACATCTGTCATCTCACCTGTTACTCCTTCGCTTAAGGTTAAAATTACATTCCACTTCGTTTAAAATTACGTTTCCAAGCAGTATCACAAACTAAACGGAAGCTCCTTTTTACTATGAAGGCTCAATTCAGTTTGCGAAAGCATTAATTTCGAAGTGATTCATTATCATTTGAGTAAACATTTATTATATTTATTAATAAATGCTTTCTTTCTTCACAAATGTTTCTTTTTGGTCCATAAAACTTCTTTCGGGGGGGGGGGAATGGTCATCTCTGAAAAAAAAAAAATTCTATATGCCGAAACGAAACAATTTATATTTTAAGGTTTTAAAAAGTGGGTAGCGTTTAAAAGCTTTGAAAATCCCCTGTTATAGAGTATTTCATCGGTATTTCTAATATTTATCTCAAATAAATATTCTTAGTAAATTAATTGTTGACCCACATTTGCTAATTTACTTCTAGATGAAGAGTGGTAATATACTTTATAGCGTATTTTTTTTTTTTTTAGTTATTTATCTTTCATATGACAGGACTAGAATTATCTAATATGCAACGAAGTCGCCATTAGATTTACTGGTTGATTAAAATTCCATTTTGCTTCAAAATTTCCTTCCACTTCAAGCTAAATGACAAGGTGTAAACTAGAAAAGCGAAAATTTCAAAAACGCAAACATGAAAAATTTACTGCATTGCAAACATTTTAAATCGAAGGAAACAACAACAGAAAAGAAAGAAAGAAAACCATATTGGAAACGATATGGAAACGCGAAAATAAGATGGTAGATTAAAGAAAGGTATCCTTAATCTCGGACATTTCGCTGATTTTCCCCAAATGTTTCATTTTCAGACAGTCATTTCGAGCACAAAACAGAAGTCGGAAGCTCTGACAGTCAGAAGTTCCATGAACTTCAACCACAAATTAAACTTGCAGTTAGAAATATAGATTATTATCTGAATATTACAATGTGTCAAAGTTTTTCATTCTGAAGAAGTGCTTGCCTTGATGTTGGTAAAATTTTACCTGCAAAATTGTTACTTTTTAAAGCATTCCTCAAATTTTTTTCTGCATCAAATTTCTAAAAATAGACATTTGTATTAAAACAATATTCAACATTCAGAAGAAAGTTTTGCATACGCAACTGATGATTTGATAAGAGGATAGCTCAGATTCAATGTGAAACCAAAAATTCTGGAACTTTTATAGCATATTATAAGTGATTTATTTCGACATGACATTTCTGGAGCATCTTTACATATCAACCAGATACCTTTACAGTACACGAATTATTAATAAACTATTTTTATAAAAGGAGTATATTACAGTCTTACCTCGGCTAAGGAATTCCTTTATCATGAACTGATAAGTTTTATGAACAAATTTTCTCAATCACACAGCACTTCAATGGCCTATTGTATCTCGAATAATGCAAGATGCATATATATTCATCTCCATCAATATGTCGCTTCGGAAACAAATTGCAACGTCCGAAACTTACTGAATCCACTTAGGATGGTCAAAGCAAAATTCAAATTTATTTACGAAATATTTTTTAAGGAGATTCTAACCTTTAGACCAAAACATGGTAATATTTAGATTTGATTCATCTATTTTTATTTCACTTTAAAACTTATTCTTCATTACATAGCAATGATAATGTACACGATATAAATATGTGTGTGTGTCTGACACATATTTCAGCACGGGAGGCATAATTTACGTACAAAGAATAAGAGGTAAGAAATACATCAGTCTACATCGCGACACAAAAGCACAAGACAGCAAAATTTTTTCCTTTACTGGTTTTACTACGAGATTTTGACTGGGGTTTCTTTGACACGTGTCAATTTAGGAAAGGGAAATTTAGGTACCTTAAAGAACATTACAAACATTAAGCATTTTTTATCCCTTCAACTTGAAGTGAGGGAAAATGCTGAAGAGAGCAGTTTTATAGAGCGCGTGTTTAATTAATTAAATAAATAAAAAAAATTGGGAATAGGATCAGGAAATGATACCATTTTAAAATGAAGTTAATATGGGCTAAATTATGAAAATTTGGAAATCAATTAGGATTTAAATTAGATTAAGAGACATCATTACATAAATAAATAAACACACACAACATTCTTTGAAGAAACGGCGTGGAGTTCTTTAACAATTTTTATCCTTCATGATTTAAGGAAATAGTTCAATTTTTATCATTATTTTTAGAAACTATGATGAGCACAGCATAGAAAACCGAATAGGAAGGCAGGAAGCAAGAGGGAAAAAAAAAAAAAAAAGAATTTTGACCTTATAAGGAAGAAAGAAAAAAATTTTCAACTGCAACTCAGCAAGTTAAAATTACTAAGAGTTCGAGTGAACAGGAAATTAATTTTAGAACGTAGATTAATTAAGAAACTATTACCTCTATACATATATATATGTGTGTGTAATAATTTGTTTCAAAATTTACTTAAAAATATTTTTCAATTTATTAAAATTAAAGAAAAATATATGAAAATAAAACTGCATCAATAAAGAACTTAATTTTTGAATTTTAAAATTTTTTGCACAATAATATGCTCCAAAGTTACTGAGCTAAAATATTAAAAATTTAATTAAAAATCTACTTATAATTTTGAAACACCCTTATTTAGTAAGCAACTATTAATCAAGATTTTTCTACTTGACACATTTGCAAGAACTAGGTCCCACTTTCTGTATTTTAGAGCATAAAATATAATTTTTGTCATGCACATCGTAATTTACCGATAATATATCAGTCTTTAAACATTATTATTTAAAAAAATATCAAATATCAATGTGTCACATTCTTATTAACTTCTACCGAATCATCTCTTGGCACTTTAAAGCTAGATATAATTATCGTATATATTTAATCTCTTTCATGATGTATTTATTTATTTATTTGTGATTTATGCTTTATATTAACGACCTAAAAATTTGAGTCGTAAAAAAATTTAAGTATGCAATAACTTAGGTCCAGAAACATATGAATACATTTTTATATTAACTCAAAATCTGATTACATGCAATATTGCAAAATATTAATAATTTCTTTTTCTAGATGCTGCCACAAACAGAACCTTGACAGCCAACAAACATCCATTATACAAAATGATGCTTTGTCAGAAAATAGGACATCAATACAATTACTGAATATCGATAGGAGAGAATAAATGCTTGTCTTAAGATGATGTTTTGGTCAACAAAGATCAAGTGAGTTGATAAGCCACTAATCAAATAATCAATTCTTAACGGAAATTTCTTCTCCAAAAAAATGAGAAAATAAAAGATTCTAACACAGGAGTCTTTTTGTAAACTTATTTGGTGATTGTCAAACAATATTAATTATAAAAATTGTTTTTGAGATAATACACTGCATATACTTGTAGTTCAGTAATATCAAATAATCGTACATCTTCTATTTGATAACACATAATCTAATTATTAAGAAAAACAGAGTTGCTTGGTATAATAGTGCTCCTTGCTTTTCAAGTAGATATCGTACTTAGTATTAAAAAAATAATCTTTACAGGTAATTAGATAGATAGTGCTAAAAAAATAGATTTTTAGAAAATAGAGATGAACATTATGGAATAAAAGCAATCATAAAATGTGCATAATAGATTGAAGAGGAGAAATTTAATTTTTGAATAGTGAACTCTAGTTGAACTGAAAAGTTGCATTTTTGCATGATAAAGAAGAGGAAAAAAATCTGAAATCTTCAGTTTGTTTAAAAATTGGAGGGGAGAAAAATCAAAATTTAGGTTAAAATGATATAGGGTAAGGATTTTGTTTTTTAATAGCATCAAAATTCTTCATTTTAATTGCCAGGTGAACAATAATTAAAATTAAAAGCATGTGTAATATTTTAAGTTTACACAAAAGGCCTAAAATTTTAAAATTTCAATGAGATATTGAGGTTTTTAATATTCTACAAACAGATGCACTCTGGTATCCCAAATAACAAAAATCAATTGTTTTGGATGCTTTTATAATACGAGTGATTTTATGCATTCAATTTTGATAAAATACATATTCTATTGGTTGTTACCAATCTCAAAATTTTTTATGAAATGACCACCCAGAACTCATTTAAAATAAGTAGCTGAAATTTAAGCATCATTCACACTCTATTGCACCAATTATGGTAAAACCACACAAGGCTACTCCACCCATTTAATTAAAGACATTTGGATTAAATTTCAATGATCGGAACACACGACAATATTGGTAGGAACAAAAGTTGAGTCCTAAGGGTCATCACTGGCCACAGTACTACACTTCCCATGAGCAGGACATCCCATCATAGGAAGGAGGTAGCCGACCCCCAGAATTTCTGCACCCACTCGGGTGGCGAGAACCGACCACCATGACAGAAGTTTCTCATCCTCAGATTAGGTGACCCTAGGGGGAAGCCACCAATTAGGGTATGTAAAACTATGTTGCTTTAGACAAGGATGCTGTCTTATACTCCAATTTTTTTAAATCAAATTTTGGTACTGCGAATCCTGAAGACAATGTTAATCTATTTGAACCATCTCTGTTTCACACATTTTTTAGACTTTGTGAGAAGTATGAACCATCTTTCAACAATAAGAATATGGTATGAAAATGCTGAAATAATTTAACCCAGGTAGAGCTTATCTTGCATAATTGACAAAGCAGTTTTTTTTAATCACCTTGTTCATTTTTTGAGAAGGTGACAACTAATATTTTATCCAAACTAACAGCATAATATAATGTATGACATCAAAATTTTTTTGTAGTACTCTTAAAAGTTCTAACATATTTCAGAATTTGTTTAAGTTTAGTTCCCTACTGTAACCTAACTTTCTTATGCATTAACTTTCATCCATTATTATAATCAATGATATGAAAGAAGAATACTTTTCACTCAATCAGAAGCCCAATTAAACTTTTTAATTTAGTCCAATGACCAAAAACATCTCATAACTTAAATAATTTTCAAAATATATTGAGGAAGAACTTATTTCACAAATTCAAATATCTTAATGTTAAACAATACAGGAATATCCTGAATTTGTTAAAGGACTAGTTTTGGAAGACGATCCCCCATTAGATCCAGTTTGCTCAGAACAGACATCAAAAAAGATCTATGATCACTTACAACAAGATCTGCAACATATCTCGGTGTTTACATTTTCCTGACAGTATGAAGAATACATCATTGATCTTATTAAGGCAATTTTATTTATTTTGATTTTATTTAAAGTGAATTACTTTGAAATTTATGCACATATTTATTCATAATAAAGGAGTTCACCAAATTTCTCAGAGAATAAGTTAGTTGGGTTATCTTTCCCTCTCGATATTCATATAAATATCTAAATACTTGCTCAATAAAATGAAGGAAGCAAATAAGCTACTGTAATGGACAATGAATGTTAACCTTTTAGTTACTGCTAATATCATTTTCCCATACAGTTTACCTTCTGTAAAAATATTATGAATTGCCTCTAGTATATTAAGAATTCACTCAACAAGGTTATATGAACCAACAAACTCATGAATCTAAAACTCATCATACTAAAGTACTTATCTCTATTTTTCGGTACATTTTAGTACACTTTTTTTTTTTTTTTTTTTTTTTTTTTGCAGGTAACATTTCAATTGGATTCCAAATGTGCACTCAAATCCACCATTCCAACCAAATGTTTAATGATACAAGTTTCAGGCCCAAAAGTACATTTTCTCAACAAATTACTGTGGAAATTCCACAAGAGAGAGATAAACCACTTCATGAATTATTATTAAATCTTATCATAATTTCAAAGGGACAGAATTGGACCCAATATTTCCAAATGAACATTTAAGGATTCTTTGAAAATGTTATAAAGATCACTTTTTAGATGTAAGGGTACTCACATGTAATTTAATCATTTTTATTTGAAATCCTATTCAGGTGATATCTTGCAATGTTTTGCAAATAAGACACTAATTTCATATTTTGTTTATTTTAGGTAAATTACAAAAGACCATCAATTTTAAGCTGGACATAAATGACACCTTACTGGCATTCCATATTATTAAGATTCAATCACTGAAAATAAAATATTCATTAACATATTATTGAAACCAAGAGTACATTCCAACATATTATTACTACAGTCATTTAATATTTCACAGAAATATATATGCAAGAGAAAAAAGTTTGCACGAATATATTAGCATCACAACCTTACTGATTTGAGTCTCAAATATGATACTACAACAGTCGATTTATAAGAATCACCATCCTGCATACACATTATTTTTCTTTGACAGTAATCAAAAATTTTAATGCCTACATAAACCATATTTTATGCTAATTTTACAAGTTCTAAATACAATACTGTACAAAAAAAATAGTAAAATATAAAGATATCACACATTTTTGTTTTCTTTATATGGAAAGTATTTTGATAAAAGTAACGATAAAAAAAATCATTTTTAACATTTGATCGTAATGAATCCCCATGTTTTTTACATCACAAACCCTGAACAATTTCATCTATGTGCCCTGATATTTATTGTTGTTTAAGCTTCACAAAATTATACAATATATGATTCTCGAAACAAAATAAGTAGATTCACAAAGTGCTGAATAATAAGTTTAATCTTTTTTATATAAAAAGTAATACAAAATTAATTCACCAAATGCACAGCAATTTAAACTTTTGATCTAAGTTCAAACAATTTTCAATAGTCTTTTGTAAAGAATTTAGCAACTAAAACCAACTAGGGTTGCATTCTTAATGCTCCATCTAGTCTGATAACACATCCATTTAGCATAGGATTTTCAATAATAGCCTGAACTAAATGTGCATATTCATCAGGCTTTCCAAGCCTTTGTGGGAAAGGAACATCTTTAGCTAGTTCTTTTTTCACTTTTTCAGGCAGCTTGGCAAGCAGTGGAGTGTCAAATAGTCCTGCACAAAAGCAGAAAACTCAAAATCATGAAATAATACATAAATTGAATATTATGATTAATGCACTATTAGTTAATAAAATGCTTGGTTAAAAAAGATATTACTGAAACTTTATAACTACAAAAATGTGATTTTATAAAATATATAATTAAAGTTTTAAAATTAAATAATATTCACATATTTTTAAAAAGTATAAGAATAAATTTCAGTTAAAATTTTCGAAAGTGTCTTAATTTTCCACAAAGTTAAAAAAAAAACATGATCTAAATTCACATAATGCATGTATTTTGATCTAGGGTGGTTTTTCTAAGGTACTGTTTTATTTTTATAATTATTAAAATTATTCAGATTATACATGAATATCAGAAAATCTAGAAATATTCATTTAACAATGAATTGTGAATGTTAAATGTTTTAATGAATTAATCAGTTACTATAATAGCTTTTATCATCTTATGAATAAAAAGGATTATAAAGATTTATAGATGAAAGAAAAGGGATGCCAGAAGGTGCTTTTCCTCTTATGTGTAGTTCTTATAGGTTAAATTTGTTAAGGAATCCTTCTATGCTAGAATTCCAATTGCAGGTTTTTCTGTGGATCATGTTTCTTCAAGAGTAATGCTCCAATTATTCTAGTCTAATGGCTCATAATAATGCACTTTTCACTTTAGCAGCAGTCAAAGGCTGAAGATAATCTTCTTGTGGATCACTTCTCAGAAATTATATTCAAAATGTTTTTAAATCAATGATCTCCAAGCACAAATAAAGAATGGCATCCTTTCAAACTTCATGCATAATCAATCCCATCTCAATCCATAATATAAAGTAAAAGGAATGTGTGTATATCATAAGAATTCCACCAAAAAAGTAAATAGCAGGAACATGAATTTTGGACATGCCATAGTAGATGCCACTTCCAGATATGCTATGATTTTTCAACTTTTAAAACTAATAATGTCTTAAGATATTTACTTAAATAAATAATTAAAAAAAAGAAACACTTCAATTCAATTTCAGACCAATAAATTCTAGAATAATCATAGCAAAATACTATTTATACATCATCTCACAAAGAAAACAATTATCTTTCCAATGATATTAGAATAATTACTATGCACAATGTTTCCCTTAACTTTCACCCTTCTTTTTCTTCCTTTTTTAATAAACTTTAAATTATATGAAACAGTTTGTTAGGTCATTCAAAGTTTCTGAGTCCTACTCCTATTGAAGGGAAGAAAAAAAGTTAAAGAAAAAAAGAGGGGGGGGGGGGAGAAAAAAGATAAAGAAAAAGAGAGGAGAAAAAATCTAAGTGATGTTTATGCAATCAGTCACACAAACACTAAAGCAAAGAGAATGATATCTTAATCCATTGCATTGAAAACAAGGATAAGGAGGAGATTCTGTTGTTTTCCAAGCAATGATCTCAAAATGCATGAATAATTTTTACATTACAGAAAAAACTATAGAATAGATTTAATCAAATCAAAAAATAGAATAAATTTAATTCAAATTTAATTACAAATATTATGAAGTATAAAAAAAGAGCTTTAGAGCAAGTAATTAATTAAATTCCATACAATTTTTTAAAGGAAAAAAACTATTTTATCTTTATGGTGCCATTCTTATTGAATTAAACTATTTTAGGCATTTTAAATCATTTTATTTGCCTACAAGTAGCCAACTGCATGCTTAATCAACTTTTTACCATTCTTTAAAAATTATTACAACTAATGGGAAAAATTTGTTTTTGATGGTTTTTAAAGATTGTTCAATTCAACAAATACCTCATTTCAATTCAAGTTTAATCCTTAATTTGTGTATCAAAATATCTTTCTGGTAAACATATTTATCATGTTAAAAATAGACATCTTCATCCCAAGAATGCATATTGTATTAGCAAGATATTTTATATAATTTGGATCATTTGCCTTTTTCAGAACATATTTCAAAAATCTTTTTTATGTATTATCATCTTTTGAAATACAACTGAATTGCTTAAATAAATAAATGGTCAAACAATTATAATGCATGAAGTATCATATAAAACTGAGAATAAAACTGAAGCAAAATAAATAAATAATAATTAATAGTCAAACCCAATTTTGTAGGTCTGTGAGTCATAAGTATAACTCAACTGCTTTATATCACATAAATTCAATACATTTTCATGCAAACTCTCAATATATTTCAATACAAAAAGAAAAATGATTCTGTGCAAAAGCTTAACAAAATCTAAAAAATGCAATAACTTATTATTCATACCTGGAGCAATTGTACAACAACGGATTCCTTGACATTCAAGATCTCTAGCCAATGGCAATGTCATGCCAACTATTCCTCCCTTGCTGGCAGAATAAGCTACCTGTCCTCGTTGCCCTTCAAAAGCAGCAACACTAGCTGTATTAATTACAACACCTTTCTGTCCATCCTCATCGGGGGCATTCTTGCCCATCAATCCAACAGCTTGCCGAATCACATTAAAAGTTCCAATGGTATTAACCTGAGAGCATTATGAAATATTATGATAAGATTAATAAATACATGATGAGAACTTTAATATCAAAATATTAGATAATTAGTTAATGCAATAAATTTTTACACTAAAATTATCAGAATTAGTAAACAAGAAAATTTGCACTTCAAGAATAATAATTATACTTAAATTCTCCCTTCCATAAATAAACCTAAGCACCTTTAATTTGATTTGATAAAGCTAAATTTTAGTTTAAAAAAAAAGGAACATTTTCTGATAGATTTGAATTAAAGTCGGCGTAATTAAGACAAATTTAAAAATGTAATAAATGGAAAAATTAATTCAACAAATATGTTCATCATTATTATATTTATGCAAGAACTTTTCTGTTTACTCATTATGTTGAGTAAAAAATTCAATTATGTAAAGGTACTTAGATGCAGTTTGAATTTAATTAATTTATATTTATGATGAAATTTTTTTTAAGTATTTAAATTCTAAATTGTATTGAATAATTCATGAAATAATTTCTGAAGAGTGGATAATTTTTTTCAAGATGGAAAACAATTATATGATCACTTTTTTGCAACATAACCTTTTAATGGAGTTTTATGATGCAATAAAGCATTATTTCAAAGGCAATACTAATATCCCTACTGAGTATAATTAATGTTTATTATTCAAGGAGTACTAAACAAATTTGTATTTTTACAGAAGCAATAAAGTTTAAATATCACTGATATAATAGTATGGATATAATATAATATATCACTGATATAATATAACACACAGATTTCTTTCTTATTTTTTATTCATGAAAGATCATATTCTTTTGCATATTTATCCTATTCCATAATTGATTCTTCACTAAAGTTGAAATATTTTATACACTTAAACATGCTCACTCTCAAAAAAAAAAAAAAAAAAAATGTGCCAAAAGCAAAAAATGAAGTGTTCATTTTCAATATATATACAAATATAATCATTTCAGTGAGTAGTACTATAAACTTGGAAATTTCAATGTTATTCAATAATAATATATAATAGATTACATCATTCTGATATTTATCTAATGATTCTATAAAAAAATGTCATTGCAAAAATCGGAATTACCTTAACATCTGGAATCTTAGATGAATTATTTCTTTTCATTTTAAATAAAATCCAATATAAAAAAAAATTTGACTTCAAATGCATACCATAAAATTTTCAACAGCATTTAAAATAATTAATATTATGTAATTTAACATTACTTAAAGACATTCTCATATAAAAGTTTGAATTAAAAAAAGTATTTTAATATTTAGGTAAACAATCACAGAAAAAATCATTGTAGTATGCAAAAGCAGGAAGTAATGAAAAATTAATGCACAAAAACTCAATTTGTTTCTTAAAATATAATTAATCTTTTCTTGCCTCTCCCATTTTCTTCCCACAACTCTATTTTCCTCTAAGGAAAACAACACAAAATACGTCATTCAATGGAACATGTGAGCAATTATCTCGACAAGCTAGAAAACAAGAGCATAACATTTAATTGCTTCAAAATAATCAGATCTTACATTTAAAGTTTTCATAAAATCACCCAGGGAATGAGGAGAATCTTTCTTGAAATTGTAAATTTTAGAAGCAACTCCAATACCTGCACAATTTACAGTTACATCTAATTTATGAAATTTTGCTTTAACAATTTTCAGTGCTTCTTCAACATCTCTCTCTTTTGTAATCTGAAAAAGAAAGAGACATAAATGTAATAAAAAAAAGAAGAAAAATTATAAACATAATTAAATTAATTTCTTATTTATTTTATACAGAAATAAGATATAACATTCTACTTTGCTATTATTTTTAAAAATCAACAAGATTTCTATCACAAAATTAAATCACATCAAGAAATTAATAGTTAAATGGAAAGTAGTTTAATCCTAGTTGAGATAAATTTTAAAACTTTTGCAATAGAGTGGAAAGTGCACAGCTTGCAATCTTGTGAATTTAATGACATAACACCAAATAAATTTACACAGTTCAATAAACAATAAAAGTATACTGGCATATTCTGATTTGCCAGTACACTTTTATTAGTTCGTAGTGAAAAAAATTAATATAAAATCATTTAACTTTAAAGCTGCTTATTGACTTCCAGAATTTACCATTTCAGTATAAGGATACATTTTTAGAAAATATGGAGACTGGAAGATAGTTTAATTAATGACTAATTATTTAAGAAAAAAGATACCAATACCAAAATTTAAAAACTTCCACCAATGCCAGAAATTTTATAAATAAATATAAAGGAAAATATCTTAATAAATAAAGTCATTTTTTCTTATTATAACACAAAAAATTATAAGTAAACATAAATTTAATACAAAATAATATCCATTAAAATAAATTATTAACAAGTAGCAAACCTAGATGTATTTCAAAAAAATTCAAGCAACAACAGCAAAAGAATTTTGGAGTTAACAATATTAAAAGAAATTTTTAGAAATCATTGAAGATAATTACATACATCAGCTGGAGCAAAGGCACAGTTTTGACCAAGTTCTTCTGCAACTTTCTGCCCATTTGAAGAAGGCAAGTCTAATATTACTACAGAAGCTCCATGCTTAATCAACCGTCTAGCAGTTCCTTCTCCAAGACCAGATGCTCCACCAGTTACCAAAGCTACCAATCCCTGTCAAGAGAGAAAAATAGAAATAATTTAATATGATAAAAAAAAATTATATCTATATATATGAATATCAAATAAAAGTTTGACAGGAAGTGGAATTAAATGTACAAATTTAAAATAATCATTGCAAAAAGAAAGTATGTAAGTAATAAAACATTATATAATATGTATAAAAATATATTAAATAAGATTGATTACAACCCAGTCAGATATTAAGAAAATAAAAGAAAAAAGGAGAACTGCACCTGAAGATGCATTGTATCAATTAATCTTGCCAAAATGCTTTCTGGCACTTAAACTGCTACCATTTTCATGAAAACAAAAAAATATACATAAAATAACTGTTTTTTTAGGAAAGTTCTTTCAAATGTTCTGATGAGTGCATAAGAAAATGATGAGGAAAGTCATTATTCTCAACTGTCATCATCTCTGAGAAAAAAACTGCATGCGAGGTATTCAAAGTTACATGTAAAACTTCATTGCCACTATTATTAGTCATATATAAAAAAAAATAATAATAACATTCTAAGTTTTTTTTTCTTACAAAATTTTAGAATTACCCTACAAAATTCAAAGAAACAAACAAACAAAAAATTCTAACAGAAATAAAATAAAATAAATAAATAAACTACTGCATTTTAAGATAATCGCATAAAATAGCTACATTCAGTAATATGTAATAGTCTTGTTTGGAAGTGAAACCCATCACAGAAAATTTTATAAATAAATGTATGATGTACATAAACACTTTAAAGATATTTAAAAGAAAATTATACTCATTTACATCTATTATTTAAAATACAACAAAAACCAAGGAGGACTGCAACTTGTCTTCAAAATTCTTAAATCTGACAAAATTTTAAGTAATGCAAAATACTAATATGATGTTTACATTTTTATTTATTTATTTATTGTATATTTTTAAAAATAACTAGATTTTTACTAGTTTGCAGATAAAAAGTTTCACTATCTCATTGAATGTCATATAATCTAAAAGTATCACTTTTAAGAAAAAAATCAGCTAAATTCTAGATTTCAGAGAATAAAAAATGCTGAATATATATACATGGTCATAGCAACTCTTGATGTTTTTTTCTTCTTTTTTATAATTTAAAATAATTATTAGAATAACAAAAAATGATGAAAATAATTCTTATCAATCATCTTAATTTTACCTAATCTGGACCATCTTAACAATTTTGAGCATAACTAGCTAGAATAGTTCAGCACCATCAGATTCATAGCTAGGATGTACAACACTTGTAGCATTACAGAAATACTTAATAATGAAATTTTTGAATAATCATACGATTTTGTAAAGATCATCTTTTCAATATAACATATTAAAAGGCTACTTTCAACTTTTAATAATTAAATTATTTTAAAAATATTTTTTATTTTATGTACTTATTATAAGCAGATTCTATACTTATTTACTTAATACAGAAATATAGTATCTTATTTAGTATTTAAATAAATATAAAATATTTAAAAATAGTTTGTATTTTATATATTATTTTACAATTATTAAATTAATAAAAATATGTATTTTAACACATAGCATCATAAAATCATTATTAACATAAAAAGTTTTAAATACTTAGATAACATAAAAAAATTAATATAATACAAACACAAATATATATGTATATTCTGTATCTCATTTAATTATTTTTAAATTATTTAATTCATTATTAATAAAATATTTAACTTACATTATATAATCTTTATGGCAAATTCATCAATAATTTTGGTTTGATCTAGATTTTCTAATATGTCTTATTTTATTCAAGAAATGCTTAAACAATATTGTTTTGATCATCCTTAAAATGATGCTAAGTAAGTCTTAATCCTTTTTATTTAAAAAATCTCTATGAATGTCTAAACCACTAATTGTATTTTTAGCAGATTTAATAAATGCTTTGTTATAAAATTAATATCAGCATAGTAAATTTTCAGGTGCAATAGTGCTCTACGATCACTGTCTAAGATAGTCATATGCTTTGACTTTCCACATTAAATGAAATCATGTTTATTTGATAAATATCTATATAAAATTACACTGTTTCTATAAAATCACAATAAATATCAGAAATGTAAATTAAACATATTAAAAACCATTTATATGAATAAAAGTATACTTATAATTTTAACCTTTTAAAATTTTTTAGTCTCTGCTTTCAACAAAGTTAGTTTTTTTCCTATCATTTCTCTCTGTTTTTAAAAAAAATTCAAATGTGACACTTTTTATTTATATTTATTATCCCTTTAAAATATAATAGAACCAAAATTCTCTATTTTTTAATTAATATATAGTCGTAAATATTTCCAAGCGATAATGAACATACGAATATTGTAAGTTTTAAAATAAAAGCATTTTTTTAAAAACTTGTACTACCATGTAATAAGAGGATGATTCTTAAAGTTGCATACCATGCCTACGAAAAAATTAGTCACTTAACTTTTTTGAAATTTTATTTTTTTGAGAATAATTTGAACAAAATATGGAAGTAAACATATACAATAATCAAAATACAATCTTTCATTTACGATATTAAATATATTAAATAACTCCTACCTTTACTGCTCGGATAGTGCTCGCCATAATTTAATATGTTTCCTTCACTAAGAATAAACAGATATTTCTAGGAAAAAATTATTTCAGTTTAAAAAGCATAAGTTTTTATCAATTAACTAACTGATAAATAAATCAATGTCTATTTTGATCAACGTGATAACTTTCATTACAAAAATATTCAAAACATGGTATAGTGTTGCCAAATCTCACAAGTAGAGAAGAAATGTAAGTATATTGATAAGTACAGTAATCAAACATAATTATTGAAGAATAAAAAAAAATATTTGTCATTTTAAATAAATAGATCAAATATTTTGACTGTAGAAATGTGTTAAATCTATTTCAAGAAATTAAAGTAATCTAATATCAAAATATTTAAATACTTTGGAGGTAAAACCAACAAGGTTTCCAATTAGAGTAAAATATAAACAGATTTCTTGTGTGAAGAAATTAACTTGTTAATCAGTTTTTAAAAAATAATAAGCACCACAATTCTAACATTAGACAGACGACCTGGTCATTTCCTTCAAGCGGAATCAATGTCACCTTTCTTTATTTGTTTTAAAATTCATCTCAAAAAATAATTGTTTATCAGAAATGAAATTCAATCCATTTTTATATCATTAATTTAATATGTGCAGTCATATTTAAATTTTACACCTTTTTACGTGTTTCAAGTGAGTTCTTTTAATGTGTTGGAGATTATAGTATAAAATAATATTTAAATATTACAGCACAACATTTGTAATGCTTTTTTATATATGTTCAGAGGCATTTTCCTTTAAGTTCAATACGCTAAATATTTATTCATGGCTTTAATTTTTTTTACTTTGATTATTTAAGTTTCCATGAAGTCATTGTTAAAAATTAGTTTTGCTTTCAAGAAAAATGTATTTTTGGAAGATTAATTGAAACACAATAGACACTGGAATTCTGCTTATTATTTCATTTGCATTTGCTTTGTTTAACTAACCAAATATGATCAGCAATCATATAAATTGTAATTTTTGTTTATATACCTTTTATATGTTTGATACAAACTATTATATTCATTTTCTTTTATATAATACTATTTAAAAGAAATTTGTTTAGTTCTTTTCGATAGCATACATTTCTTAAGAATAATATATTATAATAATATTCTTTTCAATAACATGAATTTCTTAAATTCTTAAGAATAAAATATAATAATAATATCAAAAATTTCAATATTTTAACTATTGAAATATTAACAAGATTCTAATTTTAACATTTTAATTTTGTTTGTTTTTTTAAATTATAATTTTTCATTTACCCTTGTAGAAAATGGAATTGAAACTGTAAAATTGATGAACTAAGAAAAATGATCACGTAATAATTAATATTAACTGAATAATTATGGATAAAAATAAAATATATATGCTAAGTATGCAAGCACTACCCCTAAGTATTGTAGCTAAACTGAATTCCTATTTTACACCTTTATTGCAAAAGATTTATTCTAAGGAGATTAAGGAAATTCAATTTGAATTTTTTATTATGTTGTAATTTTATGAGATTATCATTTACATTAATACTTTATGTTGGCACTACTTTCATTTTGATTTTCCTATATATTATTTCTAAAAAAAATTATTTATAATTATATTTATTAATTTTGAAAGAAAGTTTCTATTTCCAAAATTAATGTCAATTAAAAAATAATGACTCTAATAGTTGGGCAAATTTTATGAATTCATAACTACTCTTTGGTTACAATCTTAGCTAATATGTTAATTTCAAAATTGTATTTTGTCATTGCATTTGCTCATGATTTTACTAATCTTTTTCTTTTATTTCTAGTATGACTACATTTGGATGGAAGAGGAAATCTGGGGAAAACATTTCAAAAGATACTTCCTTAAAATTCACTGCAGATTCTGAAACAGAAAATGTCACTGCAAATGATACTTGGTTAAAACGATACAAGCGTCGAAAAAAAGATGATGAAGCAAATAGAAAAATTAAAAGTGAAGAATTCAAAGCTGAAGGTGTAAAACTGGCACAACTTAATAGGTACTCTAAATCCGAATCCAGCACATTTTAATTTTATCAATAATTGTATTTCTTGGACATGATTGATGGCTACCTGATTATTCATTTTTAATAAGATTTTATTTAATATTTATTAGTATTTGTAATCTGATTTAACTTTAGATTTGATGAAGCAGTTGCAGAATGGGATAAAGCTTTAAACCTTATGCCTAGAGATGAAAAGACATTAGAAATGAAAGCACAGGTAATGTTTAAAATATATTTTTAATGCACTATGCATCACTGTAATTTATCTTGCTCCATGATCATTGTATAAATCCATACATTTTGGATTATCTAATTTCATAAGAAAATCTCAAGAAGGAAAGAATAATGGAACAAAATATAATTCCTTTAATATCATTATATTATTCATATTTAATATTAAAATATTCTAACCAGTATGTTGGAATATTGAAAAATTTTACAAAGGTCAAATTAATGAAATTTTACTGAATTTTATTTTTTATATAGTTATTATTTTTATTGAGAATAATTTCTGACTATAAATTCTTCAACTGAAACTTTCAAATTTGAAAGAAATTATCTTTGATGCCTAGATTAAAATACCATATTTGTTGTTCAAATGAATATTATTGTCTAATTAACTATAATTATGCATTGATAATGTCAATAATAAATATCCAATTATTCATGTTTGAGTAAATTTAAGAAAATTTGACCAAATGAATTTGAATTTGAAAGGAATTTCATATGACTGAGTAGTATTTATTTATTTTTATTATTAAAATTTGCTGTATTTTATGTGTTTAAAAATCTTTTTGTTAATAAATATTAAAATTAACACTCTTAATTTCTTATAGACCCTTAGATACCATTTGAAATACATTTGTGTGTGTGTGTGTGCGTGCGTGCATGCGTGTATGAATTGATTGATGCTAATTCTCAAATTATTTTATTTGTAGAATTTTGTTTAATATCCAACATTGCAGTATATTTGAAGCATATAAGAAAGAAAAAATTAATCATGATAATGTAAAAGTAACAAACATTTATCAGTTGGTAATTGATACTATCTATGCTTGCATTAAATGCATTAACAAAATGAAGAATTTCTATCTTTAAATTCTTCTATTTTATTCTTGAACTATATTTCATTTGAATATTCTACTGCCACTTTAAAGTAAGCAGTACTTAATTAGTCATAATAACTTTTACTGATTTTGATATTTTCCTAATATTTAAGTTACCTGTTACTTCATAATTTTTAGAAATTTCTTGGCTTTTTCATTCATTGTCATTAAATCCAATAAATAGACAACCTTTTCAATAATAATATTACCTATATTTATATTCATTACTCCTAAGGATGATTTGTAATGAGATATAAGGTAGCATTATTAATAAAATGAATAGTGATTAAAAATGTAACTTGATGTAAGGAATTATTGATCATATTCTACACTAATTGTTTTATCAATCAACTGGTGTTTTAGGATTATTGCATGTAAAAATTTTCAATTAAATCTTTTGTGTATAACTGAGTCTTAATGATTCCCCCTGCAAAGTATTTTTAAACCTCAAATTTCTGTAACTAATACTATTTTGTAGGCATATACCTCTTGTGCTTAATGTGCTATATACCTGCCTTATTCTGTTTGCTAAAACTACAGCTTTAATCTGAAAAGGAAGTGATTAAACTTCAACTAGCTCAATAATTTGCTTTTTGAATTGCTCATGTGATAAAGTAAATAAGGATAATAAGTGAACTCATTAACATCAAACCTTAATGTGGTATAAAATATGCTTCATAATTTTTGTAATATCTTAGAGAATTTTTATTTAGTGATTCATTTAAAAAAATAATGTAGTGTTGTGCTATGCAAAAGTAAAACTTCCAGCTTAAAAAGAAATATTGCATTTTTATACATCTATTTATAAAATAGAAAAGAGTTGTAGCGCTAAGAAATTTGTTATCTGTAAAAAAATATTATCATTGTTTACTTTTGAAAATAAATTTTATGTGTATTTACCAAGAAAAATGGGGGGGGGATCAAAAGTTTCATTGGAGCTATGTTTTAAAAAAGGAACCTACTTAGTGTGAAAAAATAAATCATATTTTCATACTTCCGCTACTTACAGTGGAAGAAAAAATTGGAATGAGGTATTTGCAACAATGGACGATATTAATTGAAGTAATGAAAAATATTGTTATAAAAAATATCTAAAAGTATTTTTAAAAATTTATTGAAATTGGGGAATAAATTGTACAACAACTAAATTGATGTCATTAAAAAGATAACCTTTTGAATTTTCAGAGAATGTAAAAATTATTTTTGTGCTGTATTTTCAGAAGTTATCATAATAAAATGCCAAAATTTTACTTAATTTTTTTATTAATTAAGATTAAAAAAAAAAGATCTCTGAAATAAGAAGCAGAACACCAAAGTATAGCTGTGCCAAATTTGATTGTTCTGTGAGCAACAATCTGTTCTGTTCAGTCAGCACACAGACTTTCGTTTAGTATTAGTAGAGAAATATGATTCTGAGGAAATTTCTTTAATCTGGCTTATTGCTTCTATTTGATTTATCATTATTAGTAAACAAAAAATAATTCCAAAATCTTGATTAAATATATTTCATCAAATATTAGTATTTTGCTTAATCTCCTTTGTTTATATTTATGTCATTTGATTGCATATTCTTATAGCTGGAATTTAAAAAAATAATTATTGTTAAAAATCATATAGGAAGCTTAAATTTAAATTCCCTAAGAAGTCATTAATAGGGAACAGCTTTTTGGAAGATCAATTTATACTAGATAACATTTTATACTAAATTATTTGGATTAATTATCTCTACTCTGTCTCAGAATTAATTATCTTGAATAGTTGTAGTTGTAGAATATTAAAAATTTAAAATGCTATTAATCTTTTTAAAAAATGAAGAGTTTTTTTTTTTTAATTAACTCTTATTTTTGATAAATGAGCATTTTTTTAATTTTAAATTTGTTTTTATAAGTAATATTCCATAATATTCATCTAGTTTATATATATATTTCTACTTTAATGTTTATTTCATATAGGCTCTTCTGCAACTTAATACTCCTTTTCCTGCTGTGCAAGCAGCTGAAAAGGCTGTGAAAGTTAATCCCACTTGGTGGGTTGCATATCAGACATTAGGAAGATCTCAATTAGGAATTGGAGATTTGAAAATGGTGATTTTTCTTTCTTTCTTTCTTTCTTTCTTTTTTTTTTTTTTTTTTACTTATATACACACACACAATACATTCACTTTTTTATAACACATAATTAATTTTTCTTATTTGAAGAAAATCATTGTGTGTGTTCATATTATATATAATTTTAATAAAAATTCTTTTCATACTTTGCAATTTTTTGTCATCTTTCAATGAAATTATATTTGAAAATCAATCATAATGTATATAATATTTGTATGTCATTCATATTCTGTATCATTCATCCAATGCTATTATATAAAAATGACATTTTTTTATAAAATTGATTAATTTTTTTAATTAATTCAACTTTGATTATAAAATTAAAAAAAATATTGAGGGAAATGTAAGCAGTTTTTAAAAAATTTTGCACTTTAATTTATGATTTTACTTGATGTGTACAATTGCATATTGCCTGGCATATATTTATTTTAAATGTTAAAAACTGCGAATAAAAATTACAGAATCAATTGAAATAGTGTCACAAAAATATATATTGTATTAGAATGGTGAATAATGAAATTAATTTTCTAGGCTTAATCCTATTCATTTAATATCCTATTTATAAATACAATGAATTAAATTGGATAGATGTAACTTGTGCATGTGGTGCAAAGGTTTATAATAAGAGTATGCAGTTTCAATTATTTATTCTTTTTCATATCAATAATATCTGAAATAAAATTTTGTTGTGTTTTAAATAATATTTATTACAATTAATAATTAATTGTTTGATAATATTTTTATGAAATTAGACTCCTCTCTCTACTGCAAGCAAAATTATTTTTTATATTATAAACCCATTATTTTTATCTTATATTGTAATATTTAATATCATTTTAATAAGAAATATAGGCAAATAGCTTTAGTCAATAAGTTTATTTACAAAAAGAGTTTTTCTATTTCATCATTCATAGTGTGCATATAAGTATTTATTTATATTTAGTACCCTATGTTGGAATAATATTCATTTTTACTGAAATTAAAGAAATTATTTTTGAAGAAGGATTATTTTTTATTATGTATATACTTATACTAAGTAGTTATTTGAAAACTTAATAGTATTAATTAATTTAAATATTTGTTCATATGCAGTTTATTTGACAGCTATATAAATTTTTGAATCAAACATGATTTTTTTCTCCTTATGTAAACTGTTCATTATATTTTTGAAAATATAAATGCATATTTATTATTTAACTTTGTTCTAATTTTTTTCTCCCAAAAGGCAAAAATAAGCTTTTCAAAAGCGATTCATCTGAATCCTATTGAAAAGGAATTGTGGGAAGAAGATTTAAAATGGACTCTTAGTCTGATTGAAGAAAAGGCAAAGCTGGATGCCAAAGTTGCTACACAAGTTGAAAAAGAAGTGAAGTTAGAACCGATTATCTCTTAACTATATGTATGACTTGATTTTTGTAACACAGTAGCTTTAAAATTTTATATTTCTATAGTTGAAAGATTTGAAGACTTGAAATGATAAATATTTTTTAAGAGCCAAAAAATTTTAATCACCATTTTTCATGTTAAAGCGTCAAATAAGCTACATTTTATAATGTGGTAAGTGTGAAAAGGGATTATTAATTCTCTAAGTAGCTCACAAGAATGTGTAAAAACATCATTAGTGGGAAATTCCTCCCTCCCTATTGATCGATCTCCCCTCCCACTCGCAAATTCCCAACATTTTCACATTTGTCACTTGCATATTTTATCATTTTTTTTATTTCTTGAAGGCAGAATGGTTTCTTCTATTCATTTAGTTGAAATGTGTATATCTATCATTTATTTATTCCTATTCAGTTAACTGTGACCTTGTACTATGAATGTTCGTCTGTTTCATTAAATCAGAATTTATATTAAAGCTAATTCTACAGGATTAGCTTTAATATAAATCAACATAATTTATACATATTTTTACCATTTTTATTTTGTTTTGTACATATGTTGAAAAGCTATCTAAAATGTATAAAAATACATGTCAATAATTAAATAAACTTTTTTATTATTTGGTGTATTTACAGTTTCTTTCTATGAATTAGGAATACAACAGAGAAAAAAAACTTAAGAAAAATGAATATCTTACAGTATTTTTTCCCCCTCCTTTATCTTTTCATATTGGTAAATAATCACATAATTGCATAACTTAATGTAAAATTATATTTAATATCACTGTTCATTTGTGTTATTATTTAATTATTTACTATTTTTTGGTAGTGATTTGCAATTAATTAGAAAATTTTGCTCTCAAAAAGATATTCTCATTATTCATGAAAAAAAGAAACTGAAATGCAATATAAAAAGGATATTTTATTTTATAATTGTCATAAAAAAAGAATTTGAATTATCTTTATTTGTACAATTATTAATTATTGATCTTAAATAGGAAGTTTATAAAGCCTTATTCACAAAAGGAAACAAATCTTCTGTTGTCAAAATAATTTTTAAAGTAAAAAAAAATTATAGAAAAATATAAAGATAATTTTAAAAAGATTTATACATACTTTAGAAAGAAAATAATTAATTTTGAGACACTGAATTTGACTATCAATGATTCATTTATTTATTGTATACTTAATTATACAATACAAGTATACAATATATTTTTAGTTAAATTTTATAGTAAATTATTTTTTAATTATTACAATAATAGAATTTATGCACATGCACTTATGTTTTTCATCCTTTCTGTGTATGTAAATTCACCTAACTTTTTTTGGAATTAAAGTTTTAAATATATCGTCATATACTTTGGAAGCTCATAAATATATCATGAGTGCTCTCAATAAGTATTCTTAAAATCTGTAAACTCTCTTTCCCTCTTATCAAGGCTACAAATACTTTACGATTCATAAAGAGCTAAATAGTTTTTCAAACATATTATTAAAGTTTCAATTTATCAATGAAAGACTCAATTTCTTCTTTATTTTATATCTATATAATTTTATGCTGTAAAAGCACTGCATTTTGAATATCCTGGGATATTTCAAATTCTAGACAACCAAAATTCCATGGATTTGTATCCATAATTTCTTTTAGTTTTCTAATTTTTAATTTTACTGCATTATTTCTATTTTTATCATTATGTACATGTAAAATAAATACTCTATTCATAACATTTTAAAATTTAATGAAAATTCTTTGGAATCTTTTAAGTAGTAGGTTGAGATTTGTTTAAATGAAAAATAATATTACTTGTGTGAATCCTTAAAAATGGCATTAATAAATTATTACTGGTATTAATTTAATTAATTAAAGAGTTGGATGCCTTTATCAGTTTACAACTAAACTCTTCTGAAAGTGGGATCTTTTCCAGAATAAAAATTATTTTAGAACAATATCTTGAAAACTGTACCAGGAACTTTAAAAGGAAACTTTTTTAAAAATTTAGTGTTATATATGGTCACAAGATAATCTAATTAATTTAATTATGGAAAATTAAAAAACATTCAATAATTTGTACAGTTTTAAATCTAATCTGTTTTCTGGCATTTGAAAATCATATTTAATATATATATATTGTTATGGAAAATTTATCCGGAAAAGCAAGGATCAGTGCATAGGACGAACAGTGAACAGAATTCAACAGGCTTAGTAACAGATTATGAAGTTTTATTTTATACAAATACCCAAATAACAAAGTGTGGCTGAAGCAAACCCAAGAACAGCACTTGCAGTTAAAAAATACACAGCTGAATAGCACAAAGCACTCAGCGAGAACTCGCGGGAGACAGACTTCAGACGATTATTCATGTCTCTCGAATCGTCTGCTTCTCTCAAATGACCAGCTGACTGAAGTATTCAATATTCCACTGAGTATAACTCTGTCTTTCTGCTTTTTTTAGCTTCCATGATTGGGCCTTGAATGTTAAAAAAAATTATCATGGACACACAAAATTATCTTCAGCAAGAGACTTACTATGTAGGGAAGCAACATTATTAATTCTTTATAATATCTTGTATTAAAAATTCTTATCATATTTCAACTTTTGTAAGTATGTATAGTTATTTTTTCATGATTTCTTTAATAGCTCATAATATTATATATAGATATAAATTGATAAAAATTATTTTGATAAAATTGAAATACTAGGCACCTTTTTTTTTTTTTTAGAATTTATAATGAAGAATATTAAAAATGTTGTCAGGTATTATCATTATTATTTGATTTTTGTATTGTGCTGTTAGTCTCAAGATCATGATAAATAAAGCTTCGGTTTTTATTTATTTACATTTCTTTGAAGTTAAACATTAAAAAACAAGTAGAAAATACTTAAATTCCTGTGGAATGAAAGAATTCTAATTGTTAGTGAATATACTAAGCGGAGGAATTAATTTCAAAAATATGTGCAGTATAAATTGATTGTTAGACTATTTATGACAATTGTGGTTAGTTACGGTTAAAAAAAAAGTAGTATATCCAAAACTTTCTTCGCTATAATAAAAATGTTATCCTCTCTCCCGCCATCTTAGATAAGATGATGAATGCCGTGAGTGCTTAGATTTTTATTTTCACTTATCATCGGCTTGGTGTAAAAGCCACATAAGTAAAGAATGGAAATTCTTCATGGGACACTAATAATTGTTTAAAATGTCCATTAAGAGCACTAATTTAATGAACTGACTTACGAGTATTTTTTAAATAGATTTTGTGTTAGATTCTAAGTAACTCACATTTTCATAAGAATTTGAACTTGCGTGTTTTGAAATAAAGTTAACGATATGAGAGTTGTGTACTTCACAGTATAGTAAAAAAAAAAAAATGGTATATATTAACAGCATGCAAAATTATCGTTCTTTGGCGTGAATTTAGCTTTTTATTAAATCTTGCTTGCAATAATGGACGTTTTTTTTTTTTTTTTTTTTTTTTTTGCTGTTAAACGTTGACATAAGGTTCTTACACAAGTACCAGAAAACTGAATACGTATTGTGGACATCTTTTCTTTTACGACCGATTGAAGCCAAATTTGACATAGAACTACAGTTGTAATCACAAGAGCATATACCAAATTTCATTTATTTAAATCAATGTGTTTATATGCATGCTGAAGTACAGACCGATAGATGGATTTGATTCCAAATTCGGTAGGATATATGTTTTAGATACTTAACCTTTGTACCAAATTTTATTTATCTGACTTTTTGGTCTTCTAGTTATCATGTTCACTTGCATTCAAAGAGACAAACTGCACAGAATTTCATTCCAAATTTGATAGAAATCCATAAATCTGTTATTAAACCCATACACCGATTTTCATCCATCTAAATCAAAGCGTTTTCACAGAGAGCCATAATTCCAAAAATGCATTTTTCAGACTCAGGGTGGTCTGATCATCAAGATCTCTTGCTCGAATTTTTGCACACTACTCTAAAGAATATATTTTCCTTATGCATTTACAATAATGTGGAAAGGCGTATTGATATTAATGTCAGCTTCGAAACTAATAATTAACAACCAAATGGTAAATTCCTTAAGCTTAGATAAATTTGGAGAATTTTTAAGTCTGGTTTGTAAATTTCTATTTTAATGTCTATATCGGTGAAATTCCTACGAAGCGTGTCTTTAGACTTCTGTGTGTATATATTTTTTCCAATTATCTTTGTACAGGGTGGAGACAGAATGAATAAATCTTTATCCCAAATTCTAAAACAGTGATTTATTGTATGCGAGTATCGATAGTTGATTTCCTTTTGAATAAATATCTGATATATTATGGTTACATTTTGAATTGTTATTGAAAAAAGAATTGTTGCACACTTTTACTTTTCTTTAATTTGATTAGGCTAAAAATTACAAGGTCCGGCCCCAAAGAGCTAACAAAAGAAATTTTTTAATGTAAAGTTAAGGGTAAAAATGTGAATATTTTTAGTTTTTAAACGGCTGGAGTGCTTTCCACAAAATTTCTCGCATATTCTCTTATTAAGATGTTATCTCCCCCCCCCCCTCAATTTGTGATCCTTGAGGTAAGGCTGTGAAAGAGCAAAGCTATCATTCTAGCTTTTTACGTTTTTTTAAATTATCGGATACTCGAACAACTGGACAGATAGATTGTCTCTGAATGAATTTCCTCGCAATTTGATAGAAATCTACAAGTTTGGTGGTAAGTCCATATACCAAATTTCATCCGTTTAGCTCAAAGTGGTTTTGAATTATCGTGTTTACAGAGAGACACACATAATTCCAAAACTGTGTTTTTCGAACTCGGGGAGATCTGAAGACTGGAGATATGTCAAAATCTCAATTTCGAGTTTTTTTGACGATTACTTTACCTTTTCTTTGTATATTTCATATACCAGAAAATAAAAATCTGAGAAATCTAATAATTTAGTTTTTTTTTAAATAATTGAAGGACAGTTTGCTAATTTGTAAATAAAAAAATCCATTTTATATATTAAAATTTCGCAAAATAATTGCTTTACATTTCAACTGGAAGAAAATTTCCCATAAAATTTTTAAATAGTGGAGAATTTAAAGAAAATGAAAATATATGCAGTGCAATGCACATAATTTCCTAAGCCTTTATCCTAATAATGTATATACAAAAAAAAATGCTTAGTTTTAACTGCTGTGTACTTATAATCTCTAACTACTCTATACATTCCTATAATTTCTATGTATCACATGTTTCTAGAATGAAAGAATCTTATCATAGTATAATCTTTCGAATGGTGAGTAAAATATATTCTAATTGTTTTTCTTTGTATGCATTTGATAAAAATCAGTGGTTGCATTACTATCAGTATTATCGATTTTCAAGGTCTAATATTTTTAACCTTGTAAAGAATACAGTTAATAGTAGAAGAAGCGTGCGTCTTCCGTCCAAGATGGCAGACTTGATAATTCGCCTATTCCGAAGCTCGTTTCTAGAGGTTTATTTCCTACGAATGCATCCTTCCTGTTTTCGACGAAATCTCCTCTTTCCGTTTTCTTCTCCGCTAATGTGGTGGTAGAAAATAAAAATCGCAGAGAAACAGTTGCACAATTTTATTAGAAAGATGCGCCGAATATATGTTTTGGAACGAGAGCAATGTCAAGGTATAAAAAAATGCTTCTTGGTAGCGGTAATATTAATGCGTATCCCACGACCAATTATGCAATTGTGAACTTCTTATCTAATTTCTAATGTACTGTTTTATCAGCTAATCAAACTAATTTGTTAATGATTTTACATTATTCTCAATAACTCAGCATTTATCTGCTGAATTAAATTCCCATCTTTCTTTAAAAATTGTATTTTTGCATCATTATACAAAGGACAATTCCAAGAAAGAGAAAAAAAAATTTTAAGTTAATTAATTTAATTACTAATTAAAATGATTTTATATCTGCCTTAAACTGCCATCTACTTCTTTTAAGTACCATTCGTAAACGCTGTCATATTACGAAGATATATGCCAGGTTTTTCCAAATTACTATATATGTACTAATAATTGTATATTTCATTATTTTTGGTGAACAATTTTTACACAAAAGATTCAATTAAATGTTCAAGATGAATGTTAAATAAAAATATATAATTTTTGCAAAAATTAGATTAGCAGTTCACTTAAAGCAGATATTTCCAATCTCTTTTTCCACTTCCCGTATCTTTTAATTTTAATTTTTTTTTTAAATTTTTGACCGCACCATGTTGTCTATTCCTCACTTCAAACTCTATTCAGAGCAAATTAATTTTTATAAATATTGTTAAGGATTTAATTAGCTTAAGTCTAACAATCTGAATTGATGACACTTGTAATATATATATAATACTTTTTATTCCATTTTTTTTTAATTCAATACCAAAACAAATGAACACATTAACTGGCTGTAAAAATTATTCTTACTTTCTGTAAAATTATAGAGACCAGGATTTCTTTTTCTCTCTCTCTGTGCGGGTGTGTTTCTTTCACTACTTTTTCTTCCACTACTACTTTCAAAGCGTGCGAGTTGATAATGAAAGAATATTGCTTGAAAAAATTAAGTAATAAGTTTTATTAATCAAATTATATTTTGTAGTCACGGTTGCCTACTGGTATCAGCTTCAGAATTGGATAACTCCAGGCTCGAAATCCGACTCCATAAACATCTGTCGTCATGGCCAAACTTCTTCTCACCGCTGCGGAGATTTGGAGGAAAAATCTTCCCTGTAATCCGATTGTCGTTCAAAATTCTGCCTTAAAATAGCCCTTGGGTAATTTTTATAAAAAGCGGATAAAAGCTAAACTAAACAATTTAGCACATTATTATATTTTTGTGGATGTTCATTAATTCAGGAATGGTATTAGGAATAGAAAAATTTAGAAGGAAAGACTTCTCAAGCAGCAAAAATTTAAAAAAACGGATTCTCTCTATTTAAATTTCAGCTACAAAGATGTTTCGGAATACAAAATTTGTGATACGCCATTCATGTATATACTCAATGCAATAGAAATGTTATATTGTTGTTCACAGGAATACAAAAAAAAAAATCGTGTTTTTATTATTATTAGACAGAAAATAAATTATTATTAAAAAATAGCTAAAAAAATTTCCTCGTTTTTAATTTTTTTTATTTCGAATAACTCCTTCTTAATTTTGTGACCTGGTTTATATTTGTTCTAAATAAAATAAAATTAATGAATAAATAAATAAAATATTAAATAATTAAAATTAAAAAATTTTCTTACTTGTACGTTTTCATATCTAATACGCTACATAAAAATTTATGAAACCATGAAAATGTTATAATTTGAAAACTAAATAAAAACTGTGCCAATTAGCAATTAGATGACTAACATTTGGGTTTTCCCTGCACCACCCGTCAATTGTTACACCACGTACAGCCAGCTGTATCGAAAGTAATTTCTCAAGCAGGACCGTATCCTCGTTTCAAAACGATTATCACCAGTCCTTTCACTAACCTTCACCTCTTAATTCGAATTGAGACTACCATTAACCCTTGTGATTCTTGCAATAATCAAATGGGTAAAAATTGAATCATTTTACATTTTGTAATGATGAATAAAACCGGTTAGCCAACACGTTAGGACGAAAGCGCGAAATAATTGACACCGGTAAGCAGTTAAAGCAGATGATTTCTTCGTTGCCTTTACTTAAATAAATTCTAAATACCGAATTGAACACATATTCTGTATTTTGCTTTTTTTAAAGTAATATGCGTTTTAATTACAATTTAAAGCATCGCACAAAAATATACTCTAAATAATTGTTTTATCAGTTAGTGTTAAATACAAATACTTTGGAATGAAATAACGCTGCACAATTTTTAAATAAAATGACTTTTTTAATTTTTTTATTTTTTAAAGCTCCCGTTAAGATGCTTAGAATTTATTATAAGCAACTAACTGACATTATTCAGTTAAAAATGTTCTGAAAGAATGTCGATTCCTAAATCTTAACTTTAAATGGGTTGTCATTTTATTTTAATATTAACAAGTAATTCCTAAGTTTCGATTCGCTCGCATATCATGTTTCATACCTAAAAAAAATTATAAAGCTATTTAAAAATAATAATTTCTTCAGTAAACAATAAATAATACACTTTCTCTTAGCAATAATAATAATAATCAATATCTTTTTGTGTGGATGTGTGTATTAATGCCGTTTATATCGTTAAAATATTAGCTTTATGCAAAACTTTTATTCGATTACAAGAAAAAAAGAGTGTGGTGGTATGTAGATTATTATGATCTGTGCAGGAAGCAACAGGACGAATGTTGTTGGAAACATTTCTTTAATAATCACATTCACACACTAAACAATTACAAAGACAAGACAAGACATTCACGCGCGTGCTTCACAGTTCAGCATCACATCTCATTCTCATTACAATCGCAATGCACTATGGGATGGCCTAATCAGGCATCGCCATCTAGTATCCAAAAGAGAAGATAAGAGTAATGCAACTGCTACAAGAGGAAATAAAATGTGCATCATAAGTTAAAAACTTTCTTAGCATAATGAATATCAGCTATTATTTATTTATTAGAAATTTTTTCTGAAAGCTTTTTATAAGATGTGGATTTTTTTATTTTCTGCATGTAGAATCAACTAAAAAGTAAACATGTATAAGAAATTCCCACCTAAATTTGATATTTTATTCTGAGTGCTTCATTTGCTACAATCGTTATTCCATTGCAACATCTTTACTGTTCAATTACATTTGGAGAAATTGTCGAAAAAAAAATTATTTATGCTAAAATAATCGAAATAAATTTAATATTCAAAATAGCGTCCTAAAAAAGTTCCAGAGAACAGGTTTATTCGACTTCCAACTATTTTCAAGGTTTTACTGTACGTTAGTAACAAAGTTGTACTTTGTTTTTCAATGCCATTCATTTTGTGTTGGTGAAGTTACGAGCCATTTCCTGATGCTCTAATCACAATAGTTAAAGAACTAAACAGTTTCAACTCTCACGAATTCACGGTAAACTTGACCTTGACGGTAAAACTGGTTTCAAAAGTTAAAGAAAGAAAATCCATAATGAATGCCATATTTGTTGTAGTTCCGCGTGTAAAGTAATTTTACCATTTTTAAAATAACAGTCATGGTATTATTTTTATGGTAGCTGGAGTTCCTGGTAAAGGGGCGGTCTCTACGAGTACTTCTACTAGGATGTCTGCTTCCTTTTTTTTTTTCTTACTTAATGATGGTAAAAAATCCAAATGACCAAAAGACTTATCTCTTTCTCTTACAGAGCGTATACAGAGGCTCCCAAAAGTAAAGTCCAGTATCACTTTAGTCTTTTTCATCTCACCTCCATGTGAATTCTGTAATTCTGAAAAAGAAATCGATTTAATTTTAATTTTAATTTTATTTTGTAATAAAAATGAAAATGCAAGAAATCAGAGATAAAAAGCCTCATGGAAGTGATAATAAATCGATCATATTCGAATAAAATCATAATTAACTTTTTTTTTGTATTTTGGTGACATTAAAAAAAAATTCCATGGTTTTATTCATTGTTTGCTTGTTTCTTTATGTTCGGTTTATTATGGTTCACAGTCGTAAGGAAACAACAAATAGCATTCGAAAAGTGATTATTTTGCTTGTAGTAGAGGTAAATCATTCGAAATATTACTAAATTTTACATTTATTCCTTTCTGTAAAGGTATATGGGATAAAACACTTTAAAGAAGAAAATTGAATCGAAAACAAAATTTTTTAAAAAAGTCACCCAGTAAATTTAATACAACACTATAAGACATTTGTAGTTAAAAAATTTGTGGATAATCAATGTTTGAAAATTGAAATTTTTAAAGCATTTTGAAAAGCTCCAAAGAATTTACCAAAATGTTTTCTACTTCAATTTCAAATGAACGACGAGCACTCAAATTAAGTAGATTACTCGGAGGTTCAGACCAAAGAAAAATTTCGTTAGAGTAAAAAATAGAAAGCATAGATTTTCCTTCTAGAAATCAAATATAAATAAGTTTGAAATGTATTGGAATCATTTCTTATTTGCGGATGAAAACAAATTTAACATTTTAAATTTTGGTGGCCGCATACAGAGAAGAAAAATGACGAATTTATTCCAAAGAAGTTAGTTGCAACAATAAACTTTAACGGCGTATTTCAGTATCAGAACTAAGTAATTTAGTATTTATTGACAGAAGAATGAAGCATGATTTTTATACAAATATTTTGAAAGACAATTTAAAATTATTTACTCGAAATTCGGGTACTAAAAACAACTTTTTTTTTATCACTACAACAACTTTTTTCTGATGTCTCCGTAAACATCCAGAAAATCTGAAAGCGTCACCTCAATCGCTGTTTTAAACCCAATAGAAAATATTCAAAGATAGGTGGGAATTAAAGTATAAAGACCCAATATTAATACGAAAACAGAACTAAAAAAGGAATTGGTGGAAAAATGGAGGTACATTGATGTAGATAATAGCAACCAAAAAAAAATTCTAGTTCTTTCTATGCTCAGACATTAAAAAACTGTTATAGATGATGCAGAATATTTTATTGAATTATAAGTGATCGGAACATCATAATATTTAATAATATAAATAGATTTCTTTAAACTATATGAAAACTTTTGTGCGATCACTTTTTTTGTTTCATTTTGATTACTGATTTTTTTTAAATGTAGTAATATTTAAATAAAATATTTAATGAAGTTTTTAAACAACAGTTAGAGATATTATTATAAAATTTATTAATTTTTAGCAATGGATAGAGCAGAATTTTTTTAAATCCTTCAATGTGCAAACACTTTTAGGAGCCACTGTATGGATAAAAAATATTGCAATCGTAAAACATTCGACTCTTATTTTTAATGAACTCCACGTTGTATATCTCTCTGAAACCGAAAAACCTATTTTTTTCAATTTATTTCTGTCTGGGCCAAAATAACTAAAAAAAAAAATGAAATAAACATATGAAATTTAAATAAACGGTCTTTCCCATGGAATTGTAGGAGGGGTTTTTTCCCCCTTATTCAGATATGGACAAATTCCTCTTATTGGAAATCTCTGTCTCTGTCTGATTACCAGCAAAATAACATAAAATAGCAAAGAGCTAAAAAAAAGGAGGGAGAATGGGTCGGGGTACATTTGATTTTATTGCTAGAAATATAGATTAAGTTCAAATGTTGGATCAAATTCCTTAACTATCTGCCGATCTGTCTATTATTGATCACGTTAAAGTGTTAACTTAATAAAACAACAAGACAGATGAATAAATTTTATTCCATAATTTTTACACTGAAATTGACACTTTTCTTCTCTTGTTTATTAAAGAAATCAAACGACATTCTCGTATTATTAGTATTATTAAAAAAAAAACTTTATACTTTGTTTATAGTTATTGTGTTCACTTTTACTAGGATAGACAGAATTCTTCTAATTTGGATTTCGTTCAAAATTTGAAAGAAATCACCAAAGTTCATATACCAGATTTCATCCATCTTTCTCAAAGTGTTTTTGAATTATTGTACCACGTAGGACAGAGAAGTGCAAAAATGTAATTTGGATAAAATGCAAAAATGCATATCATGATTTTTTGCAAGAAATTGCAAAAATCGTAAACGTAGAAATTCGTCAAAATCTCAAATTTAAATTTTTTAATGATATAATACTTTCTCTTTGTATGCTACGTATACGAGAAAATAAAAACATCACGTGTGCCTTTTTTATTATGATATAGTCAGGGGGTGGGAATTGAAATCAGATGGAACAAAAACTTAAGACAAAATAGAATTCTATTTAATAGTGCTCCTAATAATATTTTTGAAAAATGAAATGGAAACGCGCCTAGATAATTTTAATAGACCTTACTCTAAATGAAACGTATAATAAAAAGAATCTAGAACATTCCTTTCTTCTTAACACGTATCATATAGTCATTCGATACATTCCTATCTTTCCGATATCACCGTTTGAGAAGATAATGCTGACATTTCCGATTAGCATTCTTTTTAGAAATTTCTCTCCTCTAATCTGTTTGAGAAAGTCTGGCTGTCACTTGAGCAAATGCTACGTCAAAGATTGAGTCAGAGAATGAAGGAAATGTGTTTAAGATAGAGGAAGAAAAATGGAATCGCTTTACTTATCAATGGCGTTCCTAGAGATTGAAAGAGTTGCGAATGACACCAGATCAAGGTCTGCAGAGGAGTCGCTGCTTTGAAACATGCCCGAAATTATTTCATTGTAAAAAGCTCTGGAGAAATATAAATATATGAAAAAGGAAAACTGTCAGCATATCATAAACTTAATTTATTTTAAGATAAAACTAAAAAATTTTGCTCAGTTCTTAAAAATCAAGTTAAATTATTTTCATTACTTTTATTATATTAACGCAACGTTTTGAAGAAACAGAGGGAATAGGTCTCATGATTTTGAACAGCGGCCTGATAACGAAAAGACAATAAGACCGTCACCTTATTTTAACAATTCTACTTCACATCAGCAGGAGGAAATTTAACATAAACCAGATCTGTACACATACTTCTTAATCTACGGAATCTGGTCTCAAACTTAGAAACATTCGCTTCCGGAGCTGAGATTTTACCATCAAACGGCCGTACCTCATTGAATAGTTTAAAGTTCCAATGTGTTTAATGAAACATATTTGTTTTATGACGACAAAGCTAATTAGTGGGGTCTCGATTTGGAAGCTCAGTGGCTTCAGATTCGATACCCGATCCCAGTAATGAATGGTCCCAGAACGAATTAAATTGAAGTAAAAATCATTTTTATGTTATAAATTTTCAAAAACTATCCCAGAAAAATGTTAGCATTTCGCTTAGTTTTTAATTAATTAAAATTCTTACATTTAAAAAAAATATATCCCCAATGTGCATTCCCACTTTCCAAAATACTATATTTGCTCTGAATGTTATAACTCTAAGATGAATAGTCTGACCCGAAAAGCATCAATATGCACATACACTGAAGGACACGTGTTCCACTTTATTATTATTAGTGATAATTCGTATTTCCTTTTTACTTCCAATCATTAACCTAGCTTTTTAAAGTGATTTAATCATTGAATGTTCTTCCTGCACCAATTCTCCATTTCCAACTTGAAACTATGGTTCTTTTGAAACCTAAACCTCTAATATTTTATAAATTAACCTAACCTATTCATATTCATTCATAAGTAACTAAGCATTTGTAAATTCCCTTAATGACTGCAATAAATTCTAGTAATTTTTTAATCAACGGCTATAGGTTAAAAATTGCATAATAATACATACTCATCAGAGAAATTAAAAGATGCAAATAAAAATATCAAAAAATGTTAAGAAATTATACAATTTTTTTTATCGAAAAGAAAGCAAGAATAAGAAATTGCTTTTCTTCCAGATTCTTCGAATTATAATCAGGTAAAAATTAAAGGCATTTGAATAAAATAATGATTTTTCGATCACGGAAGCATTGGTTCAATATTTCCACGCGCATACGCAAAGAATAATAACAATTTTCCTTATGTTTAAACAAGGAAGAAGAAATTTTGCTTCTATCATTGCTTTTCATACGAGAAAATTGTATCGTTACTGAACTTTTAAATAGTTATTCTTCTTGAGAAATCACAAGAAGCACTTTTTACTTTTTAAAATACGAAATATAGAAAAAGTATTTTAATCATCAAAAAATTCGAATTAGAGATTTTTTTTTTTTTTTTTTTTTTTACATTTTAGAGGTTTTTGAATTTTTGACATTCTATTTGATTATGATCGTGATAACTCAGAAATATTTTTAAGCTAGATGAATGGAAATTGATAAATGGATTTACAACCAAATTTGTATATTTCTATTAAATTTTGAATGAAATCTATTGCCAGGAAATCTATCTGACTGACGTTTCGAGTTCAAGTGAACTGGATAGCTACAAAATGCAAACAGCTAAATAAATACAATTTGGTATACAGGTTTAGTTCTAAAATTTAGATTCCGGTCCAATTGTGAATCAAATCTATCAAACGCTTACCCGGCTGTTGGTCTATACATTCGAATGCATGTAAATTGAATAATTCATAAATGCAATGACTTAAACCAATGATATTTGACATATGATCTTGTGACTATAACTGAAACAAGTAATATAAAAAAAAATTTTAAGTCAATTCCTACTTATTTTCTTATATTATTAATATATATATATATATATATATATTATTTATGATCGGGTTGGTGTCAATAATCTCAGAGCTTGGCAACAAATTTTGCGTCCATTTGGCGCCAATGGTCAACTTTGGCGGCCAAATAGAAATTACTGGACAAATTTAATTAATTAATTAACATTTGAAAAAACTGTATTAACATCAAGTGTCATCCACTACAAGTTAAAAAAAATGTATTTGAACTTGAGTGGATGAATAAAAAGTATTTTATTAACGGTTGGAAATTTGAACAAGATATATATATATATATATATATATATATATATATATATACGGAGAGTGTGAACTAATAGTAGGAATTTTAAAAAAAGTCATTTTGATTTCAATTGATCGGGTCAAAAAGTGTCAAAAATGCATATTCTATGATAATAAAAATGAAAGATTCATGCCAAAAATCTATATTTCTTATTGTTCCTAAATGCTATGCAAGAAATTTGCAGCCATATTCAAGAGTCACAATTTTATATAAAAGGAAAGGGCTAAATAAGACCTTTATAGAAGAAACATTTAGGGAGATCATTCCTTCTATTTATGTTTAGTTCTTCAATTGATTATAGCCAAATTTGTTTGTAATTTTACTTCTAACATGAATGAGTATAACCCTTCAAATATTAAGTGAAATCACTATTGAAGACAAATATATATACCAAAAATCAAAAATTTTGCATTTCTAATGACGTTCAAATCTAAATGAAGATTGTCTTTAAATGGAAATAAGCAGATAAAACATGAATAAATAAATTTTAAATCTTCGAAGAATTGCGATTGACTTTTTCCTGCTACGCGTAATTTAGGAAATAAAATAATGTTATGGAATGGTATCATTTTTTTCCGAAATTCCCATTTTTGATTTTAGACTAGATTGTCATGGAGCGTCATGAAAAATGCGCGAGGTTAGTTCAACCTACCTCAAACCGAGAAAAGTAGCCAAAATTTCATATTCGCCTAAATTAAAGTTCAGCTGCTGTATGACTTATTATTGTGGCATGCCCAGGTAATTGCATCGAAATTAACATAATGGATGCATGCGTATTGGAATATTCTCTTCAAATCGGTCACATTAATAGGTTAGTTTCTAGATGCGGCTTAAAGTAAAGATAAAAACCATTTTATTTAAATGAAACGGATATTATTTTTTAATTTCTTATATAGTAAACCTTTCAGTCTGAAAAATAATCATTTATAAATTTAAAAAAAAACTACAACAGATCGATTCATAAAATTTTAAATTACAACTTGATATATGAATTATTTGTTAGAATAGATGATTTTTGTTTCACTTTCTTTCATGTTTTATTACGAATTCGTTGATATTATCACTATAATTTAGATTTGTCTTTTTGGCTTATTTTTATTTGATGACATAATAGCTTAAAAAGTAAATCATTCCAGACTATTGTTCGATCCCAAGCAATTTTTTTGTTATGATTTCAAGAAAAAAATTCTGCTGATGCGATAGCAATTGGCAGTATTATTATAATTTTCAGAACAGTAAAGAAATTTCAATACAATTCTCACAAGTTATTTTTAAATATTGTTATCCTGGAAAATAAAACCCAAAGTCGAATCTTGACTTCATGAAGTAAATCAACACAATCCGTATGGTTTGACGAAATAGCATTTAAATTTTTTTAACATTTAAAAAAAATTAAAAATTTAAAAAAATAGATATTTAAAAAAATAGATAAAAAATCTTGAAATTCAAGATTTTTTTTCTCTTAAAAGATAAAAATGGCACTATCGAATAAAAAATATTGAATTTCGAAACGTTTTTACCAATAGAAATCGGCTAATCTTGTCTTCATAATTTTTTTCTATTCTATGATTTTTAAGTTCGGATAACATTTTTAACTAGTTCTACTTTATACGGCCTTCTGAGAAAATCCAAATTACTATTCATATTTATTCAAACTTTTCGTTTTTAAGATAAATAATCATCCATGGTCATCGTAAGTCTGAGCAGAAGTATCATTAAAGTATCTAATCACTCATTAAAGTATCTAAGATCAATCAGTGAAGTCAACTATTTCGTTCACAGTAATCAGAGAAAATTGAATTCAGAATCATGATATTTTTCAAAAAATTCTGATCTAACCATTCTTATAAAGATAAATGTATGCCATTATTTGAATAAGTAGGGTAAATTATAATTTTTTAATAATAGAGTTGTATTTCTGAACTAATCATAAATTAATATTTTTATACCCTCTTCCATTATAATTCACTATGTTCTCAGAATCAGAATTTTTAATATCATTATTTTTTTGAAGTTATAAATTTGCCATTATTTTTCTTTTTTGCTGTAATTTGATGTATGCTTATTTCGAGATGTTTTTAGTAAAGAAATGTTTAATAAATTGAATCTATGATTGCTTCTTTCACAATAATTTATATTGGTATTCGGGTTTAAATAATAAAAAGTAAAGAAAAATATATCATTTTTATCAGGAACGTGACGCAAAATCAGGAACGCGAAGCAGCATAAAAAGTAAGACCTCATCTCATTCCCCTCGAAACAGTTTTGATAACGAAGGGAATAGTGCAAAATTGTTGTTGTTTGGTAATTTTTTTTGAAAATACCTGTGATGGTTCTGCATTTTACTAGCTGGTTTCTATGGCAGCAGATTTATAATTTCTCAGACAGCTCTTGTGACAAAAACTTTAAAGATTTCCTTTCGCACCAACTTTCATTGATTATTTTTGGGGTAGATGAGCATTCAATTAGATTTAGAGTCAAAATAAATAGCCAAATGAATTTTCTAAAGAGGATATTCAGGGAAATAGACTTGCAAATAACTCAAGAAGCGAAAGTAAACTATATTATTCCTACGCATTAAAAGCTTTTAGTGACATTTCAGGATTGCATTACTTAAAATATTAAAACGACTATCTCATTATCAGTTTATGTTTAAAAACTGTATTTATATGGAAAATGTTCTTATTATTTTTTTCTTTTTTCTTTTTTTTTACTAATACTTTTATTACTTTCTAGGACTCCATTCTTTATTTTTTACTTTTTTCCCTGTTGCAACTAAGCCGAGACAATGCAGAAATTCTATTGCAGCTTTAACATTTGGAGCGATTCGGAATCAAATTTCATTTCTCTTGAAGACCTGCTATGTGCATGGTGGTGCATGTTAAATCTTTCCTGGCCGAGCTTTTAATTATATCACTTTTTAAGGGGAAAAAAATGCGTCAACCTAAACGATATGAACATTGATTTTAAAATATTTAAATTGAACTTTTTATTCTGAAATAAGTTCTCAGGTTTTTGACATTTGATTGGAGAATTTTAGCCAAATCCGGCTTTTACCTTCTTGGATCATCGAAGAACACCAATGAGTCACTTTTTAACCTTATTATTTCATTTTGGATATGCACACGGGTACAAACAGGACAGCACTGACACTATATTACAGCAATAAAATATGTATCGCCAAATAATTAGACTGAATCATGCTGCAAGTAACCATCATGGCAGGATACCATATCGCCAAATTCTAAGTCAATTCGTCATTCTCCTCGTGCCTCAACTCTTTCAAACTCATCAAGACATCAACATGTCCTACTTGCAATATTGTTTTTTTAATGTCAATCATATATTGATTGAATGCCCAAATTTTAATAAACACCGTATTCTTTTTCTAAATCCTCTTCACTAACAATATCAGACTTAGTGGGAACACATCCCCATGAAAATATTTTTCAGTTTTTGAGGGCCATTGGTTTTTTCGGTTATATTTAGTTTTACCAATTGTTTTTCTTTGATCTTTTTCTTCTTAACATTTTTAACCTTTTTATCGAGTGCAATTTATTTTTCAATGTATTTTTTTAAATATCAGTTGGTACAATTATCTTTAACGTAATCTCATAGCCATGATTTACAGTATTTTAACCATACATCTGGCGCCGTTTAGCAATGGTTGGCTCTTGCGCCATTAAAACTCACAACCAACCAACTTTCCAACTCAGCAATCTCATTTTTCTTATCACTAATGCCGTATTTATTATTTGCCATTAAGGATCAAACGTTCTCTCGTTGATATGGTATGAAACTTTAAGAGGGAAAGCTATTTCAGGCTTTGAATATATCATCTAACAAAATGCAAAATTACGAGAGCCTTTCCCAAATATTTCCAGGATAGTTTCAAAGCACTAGAATTTTAACTTCGTAGTAATTTGATGCTAAACTAACAATAAATAAACGCCTTTTCTTTTAAAGTAGCGTACGAGAAACAGAAGGTGCCTTCGCATTTCTTGAAACATTTGTTCTTTAGCCATTACATTAATAGCCATCAAGATAATATATAAATTCATGAATATCTTTAATAATTTATTAACTTTGGCTCGATAATTTTATAAATATTTTAATCATGCTTTCTAATTTATAACTTGCATACCATAAGGAATTTAAACAATGCCATGAAGCTTTGAGTTCATGACTGCGATAAATCATTATCATTGAATTTGACATGAGGCTCAAATATCCTTTTTAAAAATGTAGTAAATCCAGTTATCCATTAGACAAAGACGTTAACTCCTTATTTTTAAATTTAAAAATGAAAATTATTTTTAATTTTAAAATGAAAAGTCTCTTAAAAAAAGGGGGCGGAGAAACGAAAATTCTTCATTATTTTTTTTTCACTTCAGGTCTTTTCTAACATGATTATATATTTCTGTTGAAAATTTTATTTATCAATTATATTTCATGAAATCATGTTATAAATTATTTGCAATCGAATAGATTCCTTTTTTTTGTTATTAATTGAGTCTTTCAATTACAAAATTTCTTCATGAATGGAACAGAATATTTGTAGTTAGTTTTTTTTATTTAATTTTAGAATATTTTTAACGCCTTTTTTAAAAGAGGCATATTCGGTCTAAAAATGTATTCTATTTATACTCCGTATGAAATGGGAAGCTAAGATAGAACTATTTTTAAAAAACCACTCTAGTTATTGCAAGAAGCAGTTTAAAGAGTCTATAATAATCCATGAACACTAAAATTTCTCTTGCTTCAAAATATAATGAAATTTCAAGTGATTATTGCATACATTTCTTATTATGTTTTAAGTTAAAAACAATACAGCTTATGATAGGGATTTTATAGGTCATTTTGTTTGAAAAAAAATGTATACATTTAAATTTTAGAAAAACTATCTTCCAACATAATCTGCCGTATAAAAGTAAAAATAATGGATAACTGCGCATTGTATAATATACATTAAATTATAGCATAGCATTGTGCTATAGATTTGTTAGATTAATATTTCATTTTGAAGTGTACTGGTCATGGATCTCGAAATTTTGTTCATGATCCGAAGAATGAAAAATGCTGTCTGAGACCTTACTCCATTCTCCAAATTTTTATATAACACTGTTTCTTCACAAATATAAAACATGTTCAGCTCACATAAGTTAAATATATCTATGTACAAATTCACTTGTTAAAGTAAAATCGTCACAAATGAAATTATTATTTAAATGATTCACTGGAAATCGTAGAATTAATAACCTTAGAGAATTCTTTAAATCGTTACTTGGAATTTTAATATTGGTAACTTGTGTCATTCAGTATGAGTAAAGCAAAGGAGTAAAACTTCAAAATAACTGAAACTGAATTAAAAATCCCCCCCCTCTACAATTTGATTTTTTATCCATGAGTTTTTTTCCTCAGACATATTATTTAAGTGTTTACTGTGCATAAATAATGCAAATGAATATCTCGTATGAAACGTGAAAATAAAATACTTTTAATATTAATACATAAACATCTATTTGAATAAAACATCTTTTGTTTCCTGTAGAAATTCAATTACTAAATATATTTACTTCAAATTTCGTTCATAAATGTTATGAACTATAAGAAAGGATGTTTCTGAAAGTCTCATGACAATTAATTACATAATTAATATTTTATTAATTAAAAATATATTTCCAATGCACAAGCAAGCCCAAGATTTATTTGATAGACAGAATTTTAAACAGCCAAAATGTGGAAAAGATTTTTTTACCGTATTTGTTTGAAAATTTCTCTCTATTTCGAAAATAAAGTTAAGATATAGAAAATTCTTAAATTTATTTCAAAACTTGTTTTTATAGTTTGATGGAGATTTATATTCTCTATAGAAAATGACTGCCTTTGTATTCCATATTTTAGTTGCTACTCGCAATATTTAGTAAAATTTCATATCAGTCTTCAAAATTTAATTATATTTTATTAGGAAAAAAAACTAAGCTTCTTCAATTTTTAAAAATAATTTGTGAGTGTATATAATTTTTCCAGAAATTACAAAATGTTAAAATTCTTTGATTTAGAAGATTTTCTCCTTTTGATTAAGAATAAAGTTGTGGACGATAGAAAGATTTTGGATATATTTTACACTAGCCGCCTTTGGCGACCAGCCGGTACGCCAGTATTACCACTCGCTACAATTTTCAATGAAATATTTTAAGTAACTGGTCTCTTACAGGATTCTCAAACAAAACATTTTTAATCTTCAAATTTTGATAGCCATACCAAACTTATACTGTTTAGATAGTTTCGTTCAATTTACTATATATATTTTGCTAATTTTTTGTCATTGCTTTTACAATTTATTATATATATTTTGCTAATTTGTTGTTGGCAAAACTTCAACTTCAATTTAAATTGTAAATTATGAAATTGCAATTAATATTAAGATATTTTTTAATAAAACCAAGCGTTTTATTTTATTTATCATCTTTATTGTTATTTATTAATTATTATTATTATTGAATGTGAGTATTGCAAACAGAATCGCTCGGTATTTAAGTCTTATGTTAACTACAAAATATTTTTCATCATTTATGTAATATCTCAAAGAATATTTCAACAAAAATTTCTCAGATTCAGCATAAAATTCAGTTTTTAGTTTTGCTTTCAAAATTTAAAAAAACTCAACATTTTCATAATCTTAAGCCAATTAATCTTGAGAAACCTGCGCGCTGATTGGCGTATTTTCTTTGAAGCGGTCGATGGAAAAACTAAAATTATCTTTTTTTTTTTATTGAATAGTGATATTCAAATTTTCATAAATCATTCAGTTTACGTGATTGATTTAGTTGATTGGAAATCAACTCTTTTTATTTAAAATATTAGTGTTTCAATAACATTTTGTTAATCGTGATTTCCACAGCAGAAGATTTATGTAAAATCAAAAATTCGTTATTTATTAGAGCATTTATTGAATCAAGTTACATAAAATATAATCATTTTCCATTTAGACCATTTTAGCAGATCTGTGTCTTACTAAAGATTTACAAATTAGCTGTGTGGCCCTGATTTGAATGAATATCCTGTTTATATTAAACAAAACTTGCCTTAAAATAAAACTGATTTATTGGATTAATAATATAGAGAGTGTAAAAGATCATAAAATAATTTTTCTTGAATTTATTTTCTAGAAAAAAAATAATACTTCTTATTTATTTCATTTCCTACAGACGATTTCATTTCCAAACAGATTTAATTTATTTTTAATTGGAGCTTTAATCAATGTGATGGCAACACTTAGAAAACAGTTTTTTTTTTCCCATGAATGCGACACGTGATCGTGCAGCTTAAATTTGATTTTTATTTTGTACGAAAAAAATTGGTGAAAAATATATTTAAAATATTTATTTAAAAATTCATTAAAAATAGAAATTTAAGTTTAAGGTTAAAACATTGGTATCATTTAAAAGATAAATTTTTGATCTTTAACTTCATGTAAAAATCTTTTTTGTGCGGTAATATTTTCGGAAGTTATAGCAGAAACACGCCAAAATTTCGCTTAATTTTTAAATAAATAAAATTCTAGTTAAAAATTCGAAAAAATAACCCCCAGGTGCACATTCCCGGCCTCCAAGGTATACACGTGACAAATTTGGTAGCTGTAGGTTGAATGGTCTGGCCTGTAGAGCGCCAACACACACACACACACATTGAGCTTTATTATAAGTATAGATAGATAGATATAGATTATAATATTTATATAATGGAATTTTTTTCATTAAATATTCTGAATTAAAATATTATCTATATGTAAAATGTATTTGCTTATAGGCGTGTTAGATTCTAATTAGATCTATTAAATATATTTTTACTTTTCCGCTTATGAAGTTTATATTAGGTAGCTTTCAAACACTAATTTGATATATGTTAACATTATCCTTTATCTATACTTATAATAAAGCTCAATGTGTGTGTGTGTGTGTGTGTGTTGGCGCTCTACAGACCAGACCATTCAACCTACAGCTACCAAATTTGGCACGTGTATACCTTGGAGGCCGGGAATGTGCACCTGGGGGTTATTTTTTCGAATTTTTAACTAGAATTTTATTTATTTAAAAATTAAGCGAAATTTTGACGTGTTTCTGCTATAACTGCCGAAAATATTACCGCACAAAAAAGATTTTTACATGAAGTTAAAGATAAAAAAATTTATCTTTTAAATGATACTACTGTTTTAATCTTAAAATTAAATTTCTATTTTTAATGAATTTTTAAATAAATATTTTAACTATGTTTTTCAATAATTGTTTTCGTCAAAAATAAAAATGAGGATTAAGCACGTTTCGCATTCATGAGAAAAAAATAGCTTTTTTCAAAGTGTTGCCATCACATTGATTAAAGCTATAACTGAAAATAAATTAAATCTTTTTGGAAAGGAAAAATATAATTTTTGGCACGTGTCTGTAGGAAATGAAACAAATATAAAATATTATTTTTTCTAAAAAATAAATTCAAGAAAAATTATTTTATGATCTTTTATACTCTCTATACAGGGTGTTTATTCAGTCCCGGATCCATTTTGATATTTAATGACTCATAAAATAATGAAGATGTAAACAAACTTATGGCATTTATTGATGGAATAACTCATATATTTTCCTTTTCAGGTTTGAATATTTTTACTTTTGTAAATATCGTCTGCGCGTGTTTTTAATTTCAGATAATTTCATTTTCCAGTCTAAATATCGTCTGCTTATTAATTGCATTTTTCTCTCTTTTGTTTTTGGCAACTATTGAAATGTTATGTTTACTTTTGATGTGTTTGTTTTATGTAGTACTTTTGTATGTGATGTTTTATTCGATCGAATATTAAGGAGAATGCATACACCACAAGAGAAAGCACAGATTTTATGGTGGTCATAGAGTTAATTTCCAATCAACTAAATCACTGACTTTTAACAGTTAATTTCAAATCACTTAAACTGACTGATTTATGAAGATTTGAATATCACTATTCAATAAAAAAAGGATAATTTTAGATTTTTCATCGAACGTTTCAAAGAAAATACGCCAATAAGCGCGCAGGTTTCTCAAGATTAATTGGCCTAAGATTATGAAAATGGTGAGTTTTTCTAAATTTTTAACATGTAAAACTTCATAAATAAGTCTTAGTTGATCGTGGAAAATAGAAACATTCATTCATTTATTTATAATTTGGTGTGTCCAGAATATTTATCAGAATATGATACCTTACTGCATTAAATTTAGACTTCATAATTTTTGAAATATATTTATAAGCAGGAACAAAATATTATTATTGATTTCATTTCAATCCTTTTGAAAGCAAAACTAAAAACTGAATTTTATAGTGAATCTCAGAAGTTTTTGTTGAATTATTGTTTGAGATATTACATAAACTATGAAAAATATTTTGTAGTTAACATAAGACTTAAATACCGAGCGATTCTGTTTGCAATACTCATATTCAATAATAATAATAATTAATAAATAACAATAAAGATGATAAATAAAATAAAACGCTTGGTTTTATTAAAAAATATCTTAATATTAATTGCAATTTCGTCATTTACATTTTTAATTAAAGTTGATGCTTTACCGGAAATGGCAACAAATTAGTAAAATATATATAGTAAATTGAACGAAACGATCTAAACAGTATAAGTTTGGTGTGACTATCAAAATTTGAAGATTAAAAACGTTTTGTTTGAGAATCCTTTAAGAGAACAGTTACTTAAAATATTTAATTGAAAATTGTAGCGAGCGGTAATACTGGCGAACCGGCTGGTCGCCAAAGGCGGCTAGTTATAAATATTTTTTTATGCTGTAAGTGCTTCAGGTTTTGTTCATAAATATTAAACCAGGTATTGATGAAGGGTTTTTTAGAATTGATTAAATTAGCAATATTTAATTAGTCACAGCTTGAGCAATGCTGGATATATTAGCTTATAAAGAAGAATCAAGAAGATTTTATTTGATATTTTGAGACACGGAAATTGCAAACGATTTTTACATAGTAGAAGGAAATGGCAGCACTTTTTTCCCGCCGCATTTCCTTCTTTTTTATGTCCTTCACCTTATTTATTAAAAGAAGGTAAATGCATTGAGTCTGTGACATCATCTCTCTGTATCTCAACCTATCTGGTATTATCTTCTCGTTATGTTGCCTGTCAGAAGGCAAGATAAATGCTTTCATAGTTATACACACAACTGTCACGATAGAATCATCATACTGAAATGAAAGATACAAAATTTTATTGAAATATTGAAAAGTATGATTTATTGCATTGAAGTCGATATATTCCGTGGATATATTAAAAAAAGATTAAAAGTGATAGTAGAGTGTTTTAATATATCTAAAATGTATTTACGAAAGCAATGAGTGCGTGTCTAGAAATCGTAATTTTCTAAGTAGCGAAAAAATACTATAGCTAGATTACACTATAAGAATCTGATATTAGCACAGGTTTGGGAATATATTAATATATTTTAAAGAGTTTTTAATATTATTTATGTTTGAAATAATATTTTTACTCTTCCAAATCTCGAAAAAACATTAAACATCAAAGCACATTTATAACTTCTTTAAAAAAATTAGGCTTTTTGTATCATACCGAAAAAGATTACAAAATAAGAAATTGCGAGCTCTTTCGCTCACTGACGTAAATATAATGACTTATGTTGCATTACTGGATTTTGAAATTTTGACCTTTTTTTTCTAAATAATTAAACATTTTGTTCGAACCTTTACTTTCTTAAATATTTAATATAACTCATTTTGAACTTTGCTTCGTATTACAGAAAAGAAAATCGAGTATACGTTATGGACCTCTGTCTATTACATAGATCTACAATAATATAGAAATCAATAATTTTTATATCAAGACCAATTTTATTTTATCTAACTTATTCTTTTGAAATATTTTTTGATATATACGCAACTTTTTTGTATTTATTTTTTGCTTTCTCGTAATAGAATAAGAAAAGTACAGCATTTAAATCATCAAAAAAAATTCGACTTGAACATTTTTATAAATCTTTACGTTTTAGAGTTCCTGATTACAAAAAAAAAAAAAAAAAAAAAAAAACTCAGTATAAAAAAAAAAAAAACTCAGATCTTGATATATATATATATCAAGATCTTCCGAAGTGACTTTTTTTTCCTTTTCTTTTTTTTTATCGTCATTTACCTAAAGCTTCTATTAATTTCTATTCAGGTTTCTTACATTCTTAGGACGTCATAATATTTTATATATCTTAACATAAAATAATATAACTTATAATCTATATAAATGCAAAAATTGTTTCAATTATATTATTTACGAATATTGCAACCATTTGTTTGTCAATTTGTGAACATGAGAGTTGAAAAATGAAACAAAACTAGATGGCTGAATTTTGCTACATATTCTTTACATATGAATAACATATACATTGCCTGGATGTAAATATGGAACTAATTTTAGATTGGATGCTTAAAGAATAGACTATGTTTTCGTTTGCATGAGGATACATTTGAATCATCATATGGAAAATGATGATTCAAAATTCATAATGATTTTTATTAACTATAATGAACTAGATAATAACTGAAATATCTAGGTTAGGTAAGAATACTTCTCATTCGTTTTATATCATTTTTTTTTTATAAAATAAAGGCATTCGGGGTTTTTTTTTTTACAGGGAATTAATTTTTTTCCGTAGCAAAAATGCTTCTGAGTTTGAGGTAAATGCAGCAAAGAATGAAAAAAAAATTGTTACTCTGTTTATATAAATGTTAAAATAATAATCCGTATGAACAAGCTAGATCACTCTTGTAGGTATGTTCACCTATTTATGAATTTACAGGTGTCGGCATATACACTTGGATTTACATTATTTTACCCTTAAAATAATTTTTTCCAAATATTTTTAAGCAAAAATATTGAAGAATAAAAAGGAAAAAAAAAAAAAAAGAAGAAGAAGAAGAAGAAGAAGAAAATTTAATTGCGAACCCTATTCGGTGTGACTCTACATAAATTTAGTTTAGCCCTTTTTTGAAAGTAACATTAGGGCTACTTGTAATGACCCTCGTAATTCCGAGCTCCAATCAGATGGCACGTGAGGACGAGGACGACATCTGAATTGTCGCCCCACCAGTAGCAAGACGACTCTAAAGAGACCAACTGGCTAATACGATGGTTCTTTGATCGAATCAGGGTTCGAGCCTGGATCTTTCCGATCCTAAATCTGAGGATAGACGGCCCGAAACATTTAAGATCGGGATTTAAATCATTCCCATTTTGAAGACATTTTAGATACAATCATTGAAAAAAAAATTTCGATGAATAAAACTTCAATAATAAGTGCCATTGATGTCATAATTTGGTTTAAAATGCTATGATAGTTTAATATTTATTTATTATAATTATGTTAATAGTGATATTCATATCCGATATGCATAGTTTAGGTCATTCGAGTTCAATAAAAGATTAATCGAAGAACAGATTTTCATAGCAGTTAGAGAGAGGTTGGAAACCGGAGAAATTATAACCGGATAATTACAAAAAGAGATAATAAAAAAAAAAAAATGCACAACTTTTTTTTTTTTTTATTATAGCAGATTTTTGACATGAGAAAATTTTATCATTAAGAAAATACTAATTTCAAACAATGAAATATTTTAAAAGCAAATATGAATAAAGTAGGTATGTCAATTATATACGAAAATATTTTTTACTTTTTAATAAATAAACAATTTTTTCTATTCTTATGTTTTAGTTTTAAGAGGCTGTACATAAATAAAAAACTGTGTTATCAAAATTTCATATAATTCATTTTATGGTAATTTTTTTTTATCACAAATCGAAGTTATTCATATACGTATGTTAATATTCATATATGTCAACTTCAAGGTATTTCATATATGTTTTTGCTGATTTCTAGGTAAAATTTTTTCTTAAAAAATTAAATTATTTTTAAAAAAATTTAAAGTTTTTATTTGAAACAAAATACGAAAGCGGAGGAATAATTTAAAAAATTAATTAATTGTCAGACATTTTATTTAAAAATCAATCAGTCTAAACAAAACAAATTTTTTATGTCGTTGGTTTATCGTCAGAAATGACCTGGTCAGAAGAGAAGAAATGCATCATCTTTGTAACAAAAAAAATCTCCCATATCAGTATGACAACATACAATATATTCCACTTTAAATTAAATGTATAAAATTTGTAATAATATTTTAAAAATTAATGTATATCCTGGAACAATATTTTAAAACACCCAGAATATAACTGTACTCTGACGATATGTGCCAAAAAATATTACCAAAGTTTTAACCACGCAAGTGAAAATTCTTTCCATTGTGAAAACACAGATCTCATCTTATAATATTTTTTGAAGTTTTTTTGGTAAAATCGTTTCTTATTAGAAGTGTAAGATGTTTAAATTCTACACGAAAATGTTAATATTATATAAAGAGAACATTACCGGAAAGAAAAAAATATTAATCTGAAATAGTTGAAGTAATTCAGTTGGGAATTTTTCACCACGTAATTTCATTTCATCTGTTGCAATAAATAAGTGACTGAAATCTTGGCACTCTTAAATAAATGACTAAAAATCAAATAAGAGAATTATTAAAAAAAATTCTGAAAAAGAAATTATTAACCAAGAAAATAATAACAAAGTGTGGAATTTGAGTAGTTTTTGCTTTCGAACTGCGTTTGCTTCTACACCGGTTGCTGTGACGTAATCAAGTGTCAGCAAATGATTGGCTCGTTCAGCTTTCGAAATATCCATGTGGTCCAGTTTTCTACCGGCGTGTAACCTGAAAGGCTGATTAGTGTCAGTGGTTCCTCTCAGGCTGGCCAGTAAAACCTTTGAATTCTTTACACACCCATATTCAGGGCTCTGAAACTTAGTTTCTGTTTCACAAGCTTGAGTTTTTGTCTTCGAGTCAAGTTAACTTACCTTTTGAAAGATGGGCGGAAAAAGTGTGCAAGATTTGAAAGATATTGCTAATAAATTGCGTATTCACAGTATAAAAGCAACAAATGCTAGCAATTCTGGGTATGTAGTGTTATATTCCGATATTACTAAACATAAAAAGTGATGTTAATTCGCAGATTAATTTTGATTTTTAAGTACCTTTAAACATTGCTTTTGGTTTTGAAATAAATGTATGAATTAGCTAGTTATATAGCATATTTAGGAATTACGAATTTAGGATTTATACTAGAAAATGATTTATTCATTTTAATTTTTTAAGCGGTGTGGAAATTACAAGCCATGTATTACTATATATGTGGAAGCTTTATATTTTTATTCTGTACCGAGTAGATAATTATAAACTTTTTTGTCTCAAATAGCCAATCACTGTTGACCTTGAACGTTCCTTGAATCAGGAAGGTGTGCAAATATATATGCGAAGACTTTTTCTCTAATTAATTATATTTCTAAAATTTAAACGCATTTTGAACTTAATTGCATACTTTAAAAAATAGGCTATATCTTTTTTATTAACAGAAACTATGTAAGCATATAACCAGACTCAAATTAATTCTATTCAAAGTAGTTTGTTCAAATTTAAAATAAAACTCTTATTGCATTTTATCATAATGATCTTGTTTTGTTAAACTTCTTAACATACATAATATTAAGTATATAATTTTGAAAAAAGTAAAATGTTTGTAACATTATTTAAGTTGCAATGAATTCTATTTAAGTTGCAATGAATTCTATAAACATATATCTTTATTTTTATATGTGTATGCATTTTTATCCCTCAGTCATCCTACATCATGCTGTTCAATGGCAGAAATTATGTCTGTCCTGTTTTTTAACACCATGAAATTCAAAGTTTCTGATCCCAGAGATCCATCAAGTGACAGATTTGTCCTTTCCAAGGTAAGTTTTTTATTTCCCTCGGAAATATTAAAGAAATTAAGCTGAAGTTTTAAATGTTTATATTAGGAAAATATTGGTAGTAGATTTCCTATTTATAGTTAGCAATTATTTAAAATTTTCTATTTTATTAAGCTAATCATTAATTTGATATTGTATCTAGATGTATGTTCTATTCTCAGAAATGTGAAATATGTTTTACTGTAATAGATGATAAATTATAGTATATAATAAAAAAATATTTTAAATTTTAAAAAAGCAATCATAGGGAGCATTTTTCTAAGGATTTATTTCATTGATAATAAATTTTCTAAGATGTTAAATATATTTTAAACTTGAATCTAAAATTTCCTTTAACTTTTATGATTATATTATTCAATACATTATTTTATCAAAAAATTAGAGCTTATAATAAATTATCCAAATTTCTGTATAATTATATTCTTATTAATCGGTTTTATATAAAGGAAAATGCTTATTTGATAGTTAATCAGTATTATTTTTTCAAATCAGATATTAAAAATAAGTGCAAGTAAAATATTTAGTTGGTCAAATTTAATATAAAAGAAATTTTAGTTATTTGGTAATATTTTAATTATTTGGTAATGATTATATTAGGGTATTTTTTTATATTTTTATAAAAAAAAATTATATTATATTTAACAAATGTAATATCTTAAAATATATCATGATTATGCTTAAATATTATTGTACAAAATTGAATGTTTTAAACTTATGTATTTACTTAATGGTCTTTTAATTCCTTAGGGCCATGCGGCTCCTATCCTTTATGCTGCTTGGGCTGAGGCTGGTTTATTTCCTGAAAGTGATCTTTTGAAACTGAGGAAGATTGACTGTGACCTTGAGGGACATCCTACTCCCGTTAGTTTCCATGACTTTTTCCTTTTCTTTTTTGTCTTTCAGTGAGGTTTACCATATTTTATTTTAATCAAAAACAAAGCAATTCTGATAAAAAGCCAAAGGTTTTAAGTGATTAAATTGTATTAAAGATTTACAATTCTTTTTAAGTTCTGAAGATAGATAAAATTCTTATTTAAAAATAAATTACCTTTACTTGAAATTTTTGATGTTTAGCATTGATTAGTTTAATATATTTTTAGTGGTCACTAATCTGCACGATACTTGTATATCGCCTGCATGCTAGCAATTAATTGTTAAAAAAAACATGTCGTATTTAGTATAGCTAAATTGTTAGATGCCTTCTTAGTTTTTTGATTATGCTTGCTGTGACATACGGGTAAATCTGACATATTTGCTAATTGTATACAATTAATACATTACATAGTACCACCTATATTTTAAAAATTGTTTACACCATGTTATTTTATTATATGATCTAAAGAATGTTTTTATCTTCTAAAAACAACAAGATAAATTTATAACAACTGGGTTAGGTTCACTACCAGACCTTTTAAACTTTCCTCTATTATATTTAGTAATTTAATTTGACTAAATATCTGTAAATTTTATCTCATCGTATTGTGTTATTTTAAAAAGTTACATGCCAGTATGCTGATTTTTTTTCAAAGTAATAACATAGTCTTCCATTTAAAGAATGCAGTTCATTGATTACTGCATTTTATATACTCTGTAGCGTCTTTCTTTTGTGGATGTTGCAACTGGTTCATTAGGACAAGGATTAAGTTGTTCAGCTGGTATAGCATATACTGGAAAATACTTCGAAAATGCAAGGTAAAATTTCTGCACTGTGTTTTAAACTATATAAACTTAGTGATAATTAAAATTTGTAAGGCATTAAGATGATACTTGTATAAAGATAAGATACTTGTATAAAATATTATGCAAGTACTTTCATATGTAACTTAATTTCTGATATTTAAATCTGCGTTTTAAAATTGATTCATTATTTGAAAAGAATGCTTTTTAAGATATTTATAGTAATCTTTCTGGCATTAATAGAATGCCATGCTTATTCATTGAAATTAACTTTTCCACAATTTACATTAATGTAATTTTTGCAAAACACATTTTTTAAGTATGTTTATGAAAGTACAGTTTTTAATTTTATGGTAAACAATATGGCAAAAAAAAAAAAATTGCTACAGTAGATCTAATTCATATATATTTCTAGTTAGAAAGCCTAATCATTATATAGAGTTCTGAACCAGCAATGCTTAAAATATTTGTTCCCGAGTTTCAGATATATAGATATTTCATTTTATTAGAAGATTAATGTTTTTTAAATTCATACCATTTTTTCTCAGGATTATTGTGCCTTCAGTACAGGTCTGTGAAAATTCATTCATACAAATTCATATTGTAGACTAAAAATCTTGTATAACCTTTACAGCTATCGTGTATATTGCTTGATTGGAGATGGAGAATCAGCAGAAGGTTCAATTTGGGAAGCTCTTTCATTTGCTGGCCATTACAAATTGGATAATCTTGTTGCCATTTTTGATATCAATAGATTGGGTCAAAGTGAACCTACAATGTTTCAACATCGTATGGACGTTTATGAGCAAAGATTGAAGGCTTTTGGGTGAGTTTTAAAGGTTTTTTTGGGTTGTTTTTTTTACCTTACCTTGATGTCAAATGTATATATAATCTTTTAAACTTAAAGTGTATTAATTCTTTCTTTTCAGTTTTGTCACTTTTAGTTTTGAGTTTTTTTCTTTTTAATGAAGTAACAAAATATTCCAAAACTTCCCTCTTGTAAAATTACTTTCAAAAATAAAAATCAAATTCAGCATAAGTTAGTTTCTAGAATGTGGTATTTTAGATCTTTTAATCATAAAATATTTATAATAAAAATGACACATTTTGTAACTATAAGTGGAAAAAAATGAATGAAAAGTTTTAGATGTGTATGTGTCAATATTTTATATTTCTAAATGGGGGGGGGGGGGAACTGACTTGATACTTAACTGAATTTTTAAAAAAAATGCACAATAAATAACTTATGGTAATAAATCTCTTGGATATGTATATTTAATATTGTTTTATGCATGCTGATGACATGTCTTATTTCATACATAAAAGAAATATAAACATTTTGAATAGCTCGTCTTTTTTTTTTCTTTCCTGAAATTGTATTTTTGTTTTTCAGCTTTAATACAATTGTAATTGATGGTCATGATGTTGAACAAATAATTAATGCGTTAGAAAATGCTGCAAATTGTAAGGGCAAGCCCACAGCTATTTTAGCAAAAACTTACAAGGGCAAAGGATTGGCTGGTAAGGATTTTGTACTGTTTCTTTAATATTCATTGTGGAATAAATGATCAGTAATGGTTATTGCCCTTCCAATTATTTTGTGCTGATTTTCTTTGTTGTAATTTTCATAAAAAAAATTAGACTTAAGCACAAATAGTAAGGCTTTATATTTTAGTATTAATTATACTTCTAATATTATGATACAGCTATTTCTTAAGGTGCTGATGGTGATACAAAACATAATAGAAATGAATTTGATTTTAAATATTCAACATACTTTATTTGGTAACCTTTTTTATAGCAGGAAACAACTTAAGAATATAAAAATATATATGAAGTAAAATTATGTTTACCTTTTAACTTCTGTATACATATTTGCATGCATGCACACACACATATGTAAAACATGATTTGAAACAGTCATTGAATTCTTTAACACTTTTTTCCTTTATACTCTCCTTAAAATATCTAATTTTTACTTTCTGTGAGAATGTCTTTGTCCAAGTCAGGGCAAGAGCCAAATAGTGTATCAAATAGTGAGGCAGAAAGCAGTAAAGAAAGACAGTGGAAGCATATTTGGATCGTGCATAGTTTCAGAAAATAATTTGTGAATTCAGTGTTTTTAATATTGTATGAAAATTGATAGCCCACTCAACCTAAAAGTTATGATGAAACCAAAGTTCAAGTGATTAGCAAAGAATTTTTGTAATGTAGATTATAGAGTGTATATATTAACTGGTATAAATCCATAATTAATATTAACTAACTGGCATATATATTTATATTTGTATGCCTTTATAAAATATTCCCATTTGTTGGTCCATTTGACTCATCCATTCTTCTAGTAGAAGTAAATTGATCTTTATAAGAATTTGTCTCATATTATAGAATAATAGAACATACTATAACAGTAATAATAATCATGGTGGATCATATATCATAGATAGTTGTGAATAACAAATCTGCTTTCATTGTTAGTTAAGAGGTTAAACCTACTTGTATTTTATTACAGAAAAAATACATGGTAAAATATTCATTCTTGGTGTAATATTTTTTGAAGTTATTTTATTTCATATTAAATCATTTTTATTAAGTATGTAATGTATTTTGCAAACAAATATTTAAATTTAAATTTTCAATGTAAATATTTTATTTTGATATAAATTTTTTTTGGAGTATATTTATCAGCTGTGTTAAAAATTCTGAATTAGTTGATCATTTACAACAACAAATAAAGTTTTATTTTAATTCTTCCTCAATTTTTTTTTTTTTTTTTTTTTTTTTTTTTTTTGTCATAATGTTATTTAAATTTTCAGCCAAAAATACTTGATGTTACATTTCGATACAGTTTAGCATGTGTTTATAGAAATGCATCAATATGAATGAATTTTGTCAATTATTTTTCTAAGCCATAGTTAATAAAATTATCAATATAGTTTATTTATCTGGAATGTCAATAATATCGAATCAAATTTAAATTATATGCTTGTTTCAAAAATAATTCTAAAATTGAAATATTTGTTAAATTTTGGAACTTAAGAATTATAAGAATTTCATAGATTTTTCAGTTCTAGAAAGTATTTTTTACAAGAAGTATTGTGTATTTTCTGTCTTTGAATCTAATTTTTCAATCAAATATATTAGTTTTCTTTAAACATACAATATAATTTAGAGCATTTATAATAGAGAAGCAAATGTTGAATTTGTCTTGCTTCTGCCTTTTATTTATTTATTTTTTAATCTGTCTGAAATTCTATTCAACCTTTTGGTTATTAGAGATTGAATGAATAAATTGTATTGAAATTAGTATGTAAATATCTGTTGTGCGAGAATCTTGTTTATATTACTTCTCATTATAAGGAACAAATAATGTTTCTTTGTTGCTTGTAGAACTATATTATAAAAGCATTTAGATATTTTTGTATTATGTATTGTGTTCTTATTTGTATTCTTATGTAATATTTCTTATGTATTTATGTATCTCTTGTGTATTTTTAACTGTAGGTATTGAAAATGAAGAAAACTGGCATGGTAAACCTCTTGGTGCTAAAGCTGAGAATGCTATAAAAGAACTACTGGCTCTCATAGCTAATAACTGTCCTCCACCAATTGCTACCATCCAGCCTGCAGATGATGTTCCTCCTGTTGATAATAGCCCAATCTGCCTTTCCGAGCCACCTAACTATACTTTAGGTGAAACGGTTAGTAAATTACTATTTTTTAAGTGCCAAACATTGATTTAAATTTTATGAATTATTTTTGTGTTACTGTCCATGATTTTGATAATTCTGTGTAGTATAAAGACAAATTTCTGTAAGTAGAAAGGGAAAAAAGGTTGTTTTTTTTTTACTGAAGTTTTTGTTGTTGAAGAAAATAATTGGGATTATTTTCTTAAAACAACTCTTTTAACCTTAGAAAATTAATATGATTATATTGCTGTTTTCCTTTCATAAAAATTTGTTGCTTTCCTTTATTGATGTTGGTTAGTGGCAGATTTCTCACTAAGCAGACAAGGCCTAGGGCTACTAGATTGAAAAGGATGTAATGAGAAATTTGATTTAAAAAAAAATATTTTCCTTGTTGTCAGATGAATAAGATAATTCAGAGGTTAATAATTTTTACAAATTATTAGAATATTAACTCTATTGAGTATAATTGGTCATATTTATGTTTCGTCATGTTTGCTTAATTATTGAAATATTTATAAATACTGAAAATCTACTTCAATAATATTGTGATCAAATGTTGATTACAAGCAGTTGGAATTATAATGTGTAAATTACTGCAAAAACTTTGTGTAAAAGTTAATAAAATCAAAAACTCACCTAAAATATTAAAAATGTGTTGAAGCGAGTTAGTTATATAGGCCAGTTATTAAAAAGAGGTCTTGCGCTAGGTTGAGGGATGTAAAATACCTAAATCCACTTTTGTTAATAGATTATAATAAATTCAAATATATGCATTTTTTTTTTTTTTTTTTTTTTTTTTTTTTTTTTACAAATTTACTGAAACAAATTAGCTTAAAATGAATAATAAACCAAATATTAGCTTAAAAATGTATTGGAATTTGAAATGAAAAAAAAAAAGGACCCTCTTAATTAATGTCTCATTCCTATGTTCCAAAAGGCTTAATTCTGTTTCTGGTTTGATTAGAATTATTACTACTAGAGATTTCCATCCATTATACAGCATTATTTACTTGTTCATAATAAGCATTTTTCTTAAAACAAAATTTTTTGTTTTTACTGTATTGATATTCTATAATTTTCTTACATTTTCTTATTCTAGAGCAACTATTTTATCTCAGTTGAAGATGATTTAAAAGGTGTTAGTTTTTTCATTCTTTAATTAGATATTTTAATTTCTAATATGAATAGTTAAATTACTAAACTTTTAAAAATGCTAAATTTAGTAATGTTATTCTAAATTATTACAGTTATTATGAATGTTTTAATTTTATACTATAGATTGATCGTTAATTATGTGCCATAATATTTTGTGTGTGTGTTTCTTGTTTAGCAGTAGCCTATTTCTAATGATTTTTTTCCTTACCATTTTATATTTAGGTTGCAACTCGGCTTGCTTATGGTACAGCTTTGTTAAAACTCGGAACCAGCAGTAAGCGTATTGTTGCTTTGGATGCCGACACAAAAAATTCTACCTATTCTGACAAATTTCGAAAAGCTTTTCCTGATCGTTTTGTTGAGTGCTTTATTGCAGAGCAGAATCTTATTGGAGTTGCTGTTGGCTGTTCTACCAGGGGTAGAAAGATTCCTTTTACCAGTACATTTGCTACTTTCTATACCCGAGCATTTGATCAGCTGCGCATGGCAGCTATTTCTCAGGCTAATATCAAGTGCTGTGGATCTCATTGTGGAGTTTCTATTGGTAAAAAGTTTTATTAAAATTTATCAAAAGTTAAGACTTCTTATCAGACTATTTTATTTATGTATAATTTTGAAAAATATTTTTCTAATGAGCTAAGATCTTATAATTTTAATTAATATTTTAGCTTCAATTTAATATTCATTTCAAATTATTAGAAATCAAGAAATATTTGAAATTTGTTTTATTTGAAATTATATAAATGGTAACAAATCTGTCCACTTTGTTTTTGATTGTCTCTCAAATTATTTTAGAAGAATAAACTTTTATTTTGCAAATTGAAAGAAAAAAAAAATGTTAAAACAAATCGAATCTCTCCCCCCCCCCCAAATCTTATTATACTTGTATTAAGTTTAAGGAATGCACTTTATATTCCACTTGTAGATACTATTATACCATTAATCAATGTTTTCCTACAATTATATGACAAGTCTTGAGTGTATTATGTTATATTATAATATTTGGAAATCCAGTTTTTTAATTGAATAAAGTATTAGAACCCAAGAATATTTACGGTTGCATTTTAGTTTTCCTAAAACCTGAAACATAGATTTGTTAAATACAGCTGTCTTCTGGCTTATGAAAATTTGAAAAACAATCTGTAATGATTTCATGTGAATCGGGATATGATATTACAGTATTTAAACGATGCAAAAGGTGTTATAAATTTACAACCCAATAGAATGAAGTTCACATTAATGAAGCTCACTTGTCAGCTTGTCATTTTAATTGACGTAAATGACTACATGTTTCTTTCTTGAATTATTGAACATTAAATTATGACCAATGAATTGTGGTTACAAAAGTATAAGTTAAACTTTTATGAAATTTTATCATGAATAGAGTAAAAATATGGTTAGTTATATTTTATTCAATATATTTAGATACTCTTATTTATAGTGCAAATTTTACTTTGGCTTAAACTTCATATAATTAATATAAAATTAAGGATAGTGCTTGTCAGATTTCTTTGGTTCATTTTTTTGAATAACTATTTTTAGGTCAAATATTAATTTTTATAATTTAAATTTAATACTAGCATTTTGTGTTGATGATGTAATTGTAAAGTAACTATTAACCAATATGAAAATACGAGTACTTTAAAATCAGTTTAGTTATTGAACATTTGAATTTTTTAAAAGAACTGATTTTATTCAACTAATGACATAATATAAATTCGTAAATTAACTATCCATCCATCAATAGTGTTTTATTTAACTGTACAAAATTTTATTTGTCACTTTACTGTGCATCTTGTATGAGCTTGTAGTTATTAATATTTTGAAATAGTAAAATGTAATGTAGAAAATGTAAAAAATTGCTTTATGTTAAACCCTTTCACTACTGATGCTTTGTAACTAGTCGTTTAAATTTAATAACAGAGCGCCAATTTCAGTTTCAACAAGGGATGTCGGGTGCAAAATGAGTTAGTACCAATGGTGTCTTAACTTTGTTTGAAACAGAAATTGACAAGTCTGTATAGAATAAGCATGTTCGGTTGCGTCGAATTAATAATGAAAGGGTTAAGTTTTTAAATATATCCATAATTTGTTCAAATATCATTTTTTCAATGCATGCCATGCTAATAAATTATTTATGCAGGTGAGGATGGCCCTTCTCAGATGGGTTTGGAAGATATTGCCATGTTTCGTACTCTGCCTGGAAGTACAGTTTTTTATCCTAGCGATGCTGTATCTACAGAGCGTGCATGTGAACTTGCGGCTAACATCCATGGAATCTGCTTTATTAGAACATCTCGTCCTAATACACCTGTAATATATGCAAATGATGAACCATTTGCAATAGGAAAAGCTAAGGTATCATTTGATTTTTGTAAAGTTGTATTGTGATTTTAACTTTGAATGCTATATTTGATCCCATTTTATATATGTATATATATCTTATATATATCATATATAAAGATCTTTTGGAAATTCAGAAGTTGAATTTTCAGAATTGTTAATTTATTACTTAACATCAACTGGCTTACTTATTTCAACAATAATCTGATATTATCTACTGAATTTTATATTAGAAATGTCAGTATGTATCATAAAGTAACAAATTCAGGTATAAAAGTAACATATATTGTACAATTTATGGATGGATAGCTATAAAGCACATATATTTCTTGGGTCAAGTGATGTGTGTTGAAGTAGTTATCTAAGTGTCTAACTTTATTGTGCATTTATTTCATTTAAATAACTTACTATATTTCATGTGTTTAAATGTTATAAAAACACATTAACTTTTTAATTTCTAAAAAAAAAATGATTTGCATCTAAGTTCTAATACAGTTGTAAAAACTGGATTGAATAATTTACCTAAATTAAAGAAGCATTTTTTTTTTTTTTACCTGCCTTAGTATGTATAAAATCTGTTATGCAGTTTTATACTATATTTATTGAAATAAAATTTCTGCTTTTGATCTACTAAATTTGACCTGAATTTCCTAGTCAATTAGATATAAAATGTGTTTTCAAAACATAAGTTTCATTATTTCTTTAAGATATAGAAAATAGTTCATTTGAAAATGAAATTTGTATAAAAAGTTTTTCCTTGTTTCTTTGAAATTTTATAGGTTGTGAAAAAGTCTGCAAATGATGTTGCAGTTGTAATTAGTGCTGGAGTCACCTTATTTGAAGCTTTGAAAGCTGCCGATTTGCTGGATCAGCAAGGAATTAATGTGCGAGTAATTGATCTGTTTACTGTAAAACCTATTGATGTTGCTACTATACAAAGCAATGCCAAGGAATGTGGAGGCAGAATTATTACAGTTGAAGATCATTATGGTGAAGGTAATTAATTACATTTTAATTTTTTTATATAAATTAGATAAGTTAATTTATTTCATGTGAGAATAATCTATTTATGGAGCATTTTAATAAGTGTGCTGTATAAAAATAATGGGAAATGCTTTTGAATTGTATTTATTAGAACAAAATAAATTTCTAGTAATAATAATAATCCTGAATTAAAACTTTTGGTCAGATTTAGGTTATTTCAAAAATGTTTCATCTAGATTATACAAAGATCCATTTTAAATATATTTTCTTAAGAGATGTCCTTTATTATATTGAATATTTTTAGTCGGTAAATTTTGCAGAGGATTCAAATAGTATGCATGCACATATTTATTATAGTTTTAATGATGTATGTATATTATTCATAGGTAATTTGAAATTAAATTTTTCAGCTACTTAAAGTAATGAAAATTTTTTGATATTTGATATTAAGTAACGAAAAAGTTTGAAATTTTTTTGATATTTTTTTATATTCAACTATTGAATACAATAGTTTTTTTTAATAAAATACTAAATATGTGTGTTTTTTATCCAACATAATTTGATTTTTTTTTAAAAAATGCTTTACAAAAGACTTTTAGTTTGTAATTTTGCATATAGTTAAAACCATTTGATAATATGTATTGGAAAGGTTTTTACTCAAAATGATTATAATTGGATGGATGTCTTCATATCTAATCTAGTACATTATTTTTCTTTGAGAAGTAACATGTTCTAATGCTGAAAGTTAGTTTCTCACATCAGTGAAGAAAGATAATCAAGAACTAAATAAAATAAATAAGAATAGTTGTTAGTTTCTTGGATAGTATTGAAATTAATTGTAATCGTAATAATTTCTCATTTTTCAAGATTTTCCAGTGAGTTCAATAAAATATATTAGGGAATAAATAACAGAAAAATGAGTAATTTATTCAAATTCTAGTTTAATCTAATTTCTCCAATCATTTTTATTCATTTTGGAAAATGACGTTTCTCTAATACCATTCATTGTTCTCCTTCAGAGGAAATATGTTTGGGTGTTATTAACATTCAATTGTAACCTTGGAAAATATCAAAATTAAAATGTATGGATGTGTAAATATAGTCCTTAAAATGTTTTTACAGCTTCAATTTTGGTAAATGATCAGCAAGTATGGTACTTGAACACATGCTTTATTGCCTAGAAACAAGTAGTAATGATTTTAGTTCATCTTAATAATGCTGTGATTTTCAATATTAGTAATGTTATTAAATTCTTAATAGCAATTGATCATATTTTTTTTATTATTTAAAAAAAATTTCAATAAAAGAAGAAAAAAAACTTCTGAAAAGATAAAATTTCACTTTCATGTAAAATTTTATTTAATAAAATAAGAAACTGCAATGTTTAATTTGTATTTAAAAGAATTTTGTTTTTGACAGATTTAAGTTGTTTATTCAATCATCTGAAGAATAAATATGCATAAATTTGAAATGTAAAAATTTGATTAAAATTTGATTTTCCTCGAAGTGAAGAACAGAACTTGCCAGCTGCATTTCTATCAATATCTCAAATTCATGCCATCAATTGAATTAAATGAATAATTGCATTTCTCGGAGAAAATTGTGAGATATTGAAAAACTATCAGTAACAAATATTTATCATACTTCATAAAAATGAAAATCTGAATATATCAATATCTTTAAAAAATATTTAAAAATTATATAAATTATTTTAATGTTTGTTAAAGTCTAGAATTTTTTATTAAAATAGTATTTTGCAAGCCCCTAAAACTTAATGATTCATGAATATTCAATTTAGGTGGAATCGGAGAAGCTGTAGCTGGAGCTGTTAGTTGTTGCCGTAACACCATTCTAACTCGCTTAGCTGTATCTGGTGTACCTCGCAGTGGACCACCTGCTGTTTTGCTGGATATGTTTGGCATCAGTGCAAACCATATCGTAAAAGCTGTGATGGAGATCAAGGATTTGTAAAATAATTGCATGAAAACTAATTTCTTTGAATTCATTCCATGATGCATATTCCTTTGTGAATGTGTATCAGTGTGGAAGATTTTGCATTGCTAGTTAATTTGCATGCTTTGTCTTCACAATCATCAAAGCCTTATGAAACGATTAACGGGTTCTTTTCCTTTGTTCCCCATTAAAAAAATTTTCTTATTATAATTTGTTATTTCTTAAGCCTGAAAATGCTTTTGTAAAAAATAAATCTTTTCCACATTGTGTGTTGTGTTATTTTCTCCCTGAATGAGATGAATCTGGTGTTTTTTTTATTTCAGAGTGTTATTACATTTCCTTTACTTAAAATACTGCACGATTTCCCTGTATCCCAATTAACTCAAACTTCATTTTAATTAGATATATTGACAGCATTTTTTAAGATATTGTATAAAAAAGTGAGTTCATTTAATTAAACTTAGGTTAGAAAATTAACTATTTTTTAAATAAGCATTTTTCATAACTAAAAATATTTATTTCCATAGAGTGTGATCCATAATTATAGGATCACAAAGGTAAGAAGAAAAAAAATTCATTACATAAGTTTTAGTAAGATTTTATATAGTTACAATGGTTTGTAAATAAAAGAAGGTATTTAGATATGATTATTAAAATATTACATTAGAAAATTTTCTTCAGGAAGATTTAATTTAATACTAAAATTATTAGATTAGTTAAAATGTGAAAAGTAAAAGTGATATTAAATGTTATTAATTAATGTTAAGGTTTTAAACGTTAAACAGTATTAAAATGCTTTTTGAGAAGAGAATGTTTATTAAACTAGAAAAAAAAAAAATTCTTCCAGTGATTCAAGTAATATTACATGGAAAAGGAATTTCAGTTTTATTTTGCACTTTGTGCAATACTTAGAAAATTTTAAATAAAATTAAGTTACTACAATAAATTCAGATATTTAGGAAATTTTTTTTCTTTTGAACTCTATTTTCCTTGAATTATTTTTGGATTTAATTCTTAATGTATACATTAAAAGAAAAAAAATCTGATAAAAAAATCTTTATAACATTCTCTTCAATGACAAGAATATCTCATTTTTATAACTTGATTTAGTTACAATCGATGCAATCTAATGACCACCTTGGTGTTTTTAAAATTTATTTAGGAAAAAATAATTATATTCTGTAAATACTTGTATGTTTTGTTCAGGTGCTCCTGTGTTATATAGATGAAAAGTTACTAGTCCAGAATATTTTTCAGGTATTCTGTTCTATTGTTAACATTCCAGACTTATTCAGAATGACTTGTGATAGATTGACAAATGTATAGCCTCAGATCTATTTGTTGTGGTAATTGGATGCATGCAGTATTTTGGCATTAAAAATGTTTGCTGCAATTGGGTTTGATCTTAGTGACAAAATCATTTAAATTATCAGTTTTTACAAGTGATACATTTTTTAAGTTTTAAATTTTTCCCAAAATTATTAATTTTGAATGCAACTTTGAAACATTTCTGGTGAGAGTAATATATTAATATCCAAACAATCATTCTGAAAGTGATGATTTGCTACTC
>JAPMOR010041370.1:0-10579 GCA_026543865.1 Argiope aurantia | reverse complement strand
TTACGGATTCCTTTTCCAATCTTCATTTTCTAAATCATTATTAAAGTAGAGATTAAACTTGTTGACAAATCCTATGCAATATTTTTCAATATCCTCAATTAGTTGTTCAGTCAGAGCAAGCTTATTTAAGTAAAGAAACTCATTCAGTAATACAAAAGAACCCTATTTGAATTCATTTTCAACACTTATTTATACCTTTTATAGAAAATCTGTGTCTAAAAAATGCTGTTGTGTATTATTTTTATTCATTTGAATATTCACGTAAATCTTTTGAGTAAAATTTGTTCAGCCAAACATGGTATAATGTAAATACTGTTTACATTCATTTTGGATATTCATTTAAAATCTTTTGGCTAAAAATTGTATCATTTTACATTCATTCTTATCATCCATTTAAGGGGACAAAAAACTTAGAAAGCAAAAAATGTCAACAATTTGAAATACTCTTTTTTATTGTTTTAACATCAAAATGCATGCTTATATTCTACTAAATAGCATCATAAAATGCATTGTTCATTAAAATAAATATATGGAAGGCTTAGAAAAATAGACATTTTAATGACATTCTCTCAAAACAATGCTTAAATTAGATTTAATATATTTCAATTGTTCAAAGTATCTTAATTTTTGAGAAAATAATGAAGATTTCGATTGAACATTAAAAAAAAACTGTGTATGCCTTCTATGTTTCGAGTTCTTTGGGGTAATTAAAAGTCAATTTTAGTTCCGCAAAACTCAAAATTCTTATGTTTAGTTTAGTTTAGTTATATTAACGTCCCGTTTTAAGGCAACACTAGGACTATTTTGGGACGGACCTCGTAATTTTGAACCGCGGTCAGATGACGAGAACGACACCTGAGCTGGCACCCCCCTCTCCACACCAGCGGGAGGACGTTCGGTCATGAGGGATTTAACGTGCAACAGATCCCCTTACACGACGGTTCTTCGGTGGAATCGTGTCTCGAACCTGAAACCCTCCGGTTCCGAATCCGAGACCTTACCACTAGGCCACTGCGGCCCTCAAAATTCTTATGAAAATTCAATGTGTATGGATAAAAGTATTTTACAAAAATTAACTTTAAAATTACGGAATTACAAAATTAAACTTATTTTTATTCCAAATAAATTAATGCAGGATAATTAAAAAAATAATAGAAAAAAAATTGACTCGTTTGAAATATAAAAAAAATTTTAAAAAATAATATTTATTGTTTAAAAGACGTTTTTAAAGATATTCTATGTATTTATATTTTAATAAATATGCATAAAAATTTCATTTCTTTAAGTGAATAATTCATAAAAATGCATAATAGCACCGTCCCCTTAAATCTGTAATTTAAAAATTGTATACAGGCATACAAACTATAGTGTGAGAATCATTACTCTATTATATACATTCATTAACTGAAAACCTTTTAATGTGCAATTAAAATAAATAACAGCAAATTTGGTATTATGATTATCATTTATTAAAAAAAGATACAAATATTTCAGATTTTTCAGCAAAACTTTTATACTAGAAAATTTTCAAAATATAATCAACCTTATAACAGCAAATTTATGTACAAAAAATATACAACTGTAATTTAAAAACTTAATAATGTTTGATCAGGTTAACAGTTTGCATTAAAAGAGTTTTTATGAAACATTTCTTTGGTAAATAGCTGATAAGTTCAATCACCAAGATCGAACATTCCACACAAATATATCTTATAAATAAATCTTATTTCATATATAATATTTAAAGAAGATTAAGAAAGCTACAGAATTTATAATACAAAAGTTATACTGAAACAAGTCTTACTAATAAATTTTTAATTTTCAGTAGCATTTTAGAGAGTTGGACTGGCATACAGAAATATAGCTTCAAGAGCGAGGCTTGTAAAATTATGAATTATGACCCCAAAATTTAAAAAACACATCTTTCGAGTTTCATAAGGATCGATAATTATCAGAGTCACAACCTGATTTTTTTTTAAAGATAAAGTTGCCAAAGAAACTACATTGAACTAAATTCTTTCCATCCATAGTAATAAATAAGTCATTTTTTGTATATTTTTATAAAAATATTTACGCAGTTTCATTATTTAAATTGCTGAAAAAGAGGCAGTTAAAGATTTGGAATTTGGACGCAAGAAAAAAAATTAAAAAAGCTTTGCTCTAGATAAAATTAATAAAAATAGTACAAAAATATTTAAGAATTTTTTATTTGAAAATATCATTTAAAAGTGCATGATTTAATTCTATACAGCACTATTCATTTTATTAAAAAAAACATTTTCTTTTAATCCAAAAGATTTAGTGCATTTATAAAAATCCTTCATAATTGAACACATCATATTTCCGTAAAAACTTTTCTTCATAAAAATTCTTCTCTTTTTCTTTAAAAAAAATTAATTATCTATATCTGAGGTGTATTTAAACTTGTGTATCAGTAAATAAAATGTGAAAAAATACATTATTTGCATATTTATATTATTTTATACATGCATAAATAATATAATATAAATACAAAAATGATATATATATATAATTATATAACAACTTTAACTTTATGGATACTTTTGTTTCAAAACAATGCCATGCAATATAATTAAATCTTGATTTAAGGTAGTTAGTTATAGGTAAAAATAATAACAAATGGCGATTCGGTGATTTTTTTTTGCATTTAATAATTACACTTAATTAAAAAAAAACAGTACGTCAAAATGTTCGTCAACAAATGCAACAGCACAAGATTAAATAAATGCTCAGTTTCAGAGTTAGGGATAAATAAATACATTGAAGTCGTATTTTCAAGTCAACAAAAACCTTCAAAGTCAAATTAAACACAAACATTAAAAATTCAATGTAAAGTTAAAATAGGGAGAAATATTTAACGATAAAATTATTTTAAATTATCCCTACATAAACTGTTTTTTTATTAAAAATCAGTGCAATTGGAGGGGAAAAAATTGAAATGAAGTAATGTTATTTTTCCCCCCTAGAAAATGATTACAGAAATAAAAATAGAAAAATGTTTCTTTCAGTAAAAATAAAAATAAAAAATGTGAAATAATTTTGATTGTAGGATTGAAATTATCTTATGCTTAATACATATAGGTGTACGCAAATAATCTAAGAGTTTCCAAAATTCCAGATAATTGAACACAATAGATACAAAATAAGATGTTTGAAATTCCAGATCGTCTTCATGTCTGCATCTTTAATTCATATGGAATATGAATATTTAATTCATATTCACTTTTTTGCGGTATAATAAGTTCCATGTTTCAATAATGATAATAATTATGTATATTCTTAATTATTCCATTTCAAATACAATTGAAATAAAAATAAATGTCAATAATATCTGTAAGTATTTCAAAGTTATACAGCATATCTTTAAGAAAGATATATTTAAAAGATATATAAATAAGTAAAGATATAGAATAATGTCTTTTAAGTATTTTAAAGATATTATTGAAGTTCACTTTTATATATGATTTTACATTGAATTCTAGAAATTTTTGTAGTAAAAAAACTTTTATTTAAGTTAATAAAATACGTAAAATAAGTTATAAAAAATAAAATCTTTGGTTTTGAAAAAAAATTAATTTTTAAATATTTATTATAGAACAGGTTTTAATGAATAACAATATGTTCTTTAATAATTAAGCAAATTTGCAACATGAGAAAAAAAAATTTGCAACATGAGAAAATAACATTTCGGTATCAAAAATAAGCGCAAATAAATTCTTTTTTATAATAAGAATGATTCCCAATTCTTTTAAATAATTTTATGAATTTAAATAATTAATATAGAAATTACTTGCATCAAATGGCAACCTGAAAGATATTTGTTTATAAATAATTACGTGGTTATGTTATTAATTGCCAGAAAGAGAAATGCTAAGAAAGATACATCTTGCGCATGCGCATTTTGAAGTTATTTAAATTTCCAAATCGTCTGCTCAAACATTCAATACTGCCACGTGCATGGAAGCAACAAGAATTTAGAATAACAATGAAAATACTTTTATAGTAATCGTACTATTCCACAGCTTTAAATATAAGACTTATTATCGTTTTATTTCGCATATTTTATTGTTGTTGTTGCATTTTCCAGTTTGTGAGATTATAATGGTATTCATATTTCATTTAACGTGGAAACAAAGCCATGCAAAAAACTACTCTTTTCAGATCTAACTTCCGAATGGAATATGTGAGAGATAAATATGGGACGGAAATATCGGCGAAGGTAGAAACAGCACCAAATCTTGATTGAACTAACAAATGAGTCTACAATTCTTAAATAAAAGAGATCGGAATCATCTTTTTAAAGATAACAAAAGTAGGTTAAAATTTTAAATAAATAGAAAATATAGTTAAAATTGCATTCCTTTTCATGAACAGAAATATACAGATGTAAGCAGAATACAACCTACTCATGTTTTCTGTTTACATGTATAATGTTTTCTTTTCTCTTAATTTTGGTATAAAATAATTAAGGACCTGCGATTTTGCTTATTTGTTTCGATGACATAAGTTGAGAATCATTGCTTCTAAATTAAGAGTCATTTAATTCGGATTACCGATGTTGTACAGTACAGACAAGCTAATGCTTTGGGACCGCTTAGACAATTCGGTACACCCATTTGTATGGTCAGTATATGCTGCTAAAAAAAGAATTATGTCCTCTATGTGTCTATATGAGAAACTTGTAGAAAAGGAAGGTTCCGATGATCAAAAACAGAGCAGAGGCCGTTCTGGTGGCCTCATTACAGCCATCCCCTAGGCAGTTGCAGACATTGGTTTTCCCACCGAAACCAGCTCGGTAGTAGCACGGCCTGCCAGCGTCGAAAGGGGTGGAGGCGCACTGTCGAACGGTTCTCTTCTCGGCTTTCTCTGAAAAATAAAAAATATAAATCTCGTCAAAATTTCAATCTCTACTGCTAATAAAAAAGAATATATGTATTTCAGTGTGCTAGAGCATCAAAACAAAGATTCTTTGATCTAGAACTACCAAATTTGGCACAGATATACTTTGGAGGATAGGAATGTGCATTGAGGGGCCATTTAAAAAAATATATTAATAAATATTAACAAGAATTTTATCTAATTAAAATTAAGTACCGTAAAATCTACCGTAATGACTCTATGAAATATTATTCGCAAAATTAATTTTTACATTATTTTAAAATTTAAAAAAACGTCTGCAATTTTTTTGTTCTTGAATTTGGACATAAAAAAAATTTTTTTTTTCATAATTTTCAACAAAAGATTTAAAAATTTCAATGAAATTCTAGCCGTTTTCAGCGATTCATCAAATATTTAAACGTGTGTGTGTGTATGCCTGTGTGCGTGCGTGCGTATGTATGCGAATTTCTAAAAGGTAGGGAATAAAAATTCTCTATATATAAGTCTATATTTTGTATTAGGATTCAGAAAGTGAAATATACTATCGCGAAAGACAATGTGCAGTTTTAAATAGATTACCAGACACTTTAGTTTATTTAATAGCCCTATGATGAGATGAAACTCGATTCTATTAGTTCATGCACATAATAAACAAAGTCAGTGTTAAACATGTTAAAGGGCTTTACCATATGATGCTTTTAAAAATATTTTTTTCAAGGAATAATGAACACTATATAATGCATAAGAAAATTAAATGGAACCAGCATTCCGAGCGAGCGAAGCTGGCCGTCAAAGGCAGCTAAAAGGCAATATATATTCAAATTTTGAAAATCTGACCATATAAAAAATCTATCTATATAAAGTAAAAAAAAATATTTTTGATAAATCTGCAAAAGATTTTTTGAATCATAAGTGCATAACCACTCTTAATTTAATCTTAAATAAACTTTTTATTTTCTTAAATCGGTGTTTCCTGAATATTTTCTGATTTTAATATCAACTCTTAGGATGATATATCTTCCAAATACAACTATTACCTGTTTTAAAAGAAAATTTAAAAGTAGGACATACATTTTGCCCCAGAGTGTATATACAAAATGATACAAAAGTATATAAGCGTTTTAATAAAAAGAAGATGAGATTAAAATTTGAAACACTTAAAAAAACGTCTATCTACATAAAGTACGATACTAATTTTTTTAATAAATCCGCAAACGGTTTTTTTATCTCTAAGTAAACAATCTCTCTGTATCTAATCATAAATAAATAAAATTTTATTTTCTTAAATAGTTTTTTTTTGTCTGGCTATTTTCTGATCTTAATATCAACTCTTGAAAGATGTATCTTCCAAATAAATACAGCTATTACCTGTTACACATGAAAATTTAAAGTCAGGGCACACATTTTGCCCCAGAGTGTATATAAAGGTAATAAATAAACATATAAACATTTTAATAAAAAGATGAAGATTTAAAATCTGAAATTTATAAAAAAACATTTACATAAAGTGAGAAAAAGAATTTTATTCCGCAAATTATTTTTTTACTCATAAGCGAACAATCTTTTTGAATCTAATCTTAAATAAATAAACTTTTTTTCTTTTTCTTAAATAGGTTTTTTCTGATTAGTTTCTGATTTTATTATCTAACTATAAAAACCGTTTTTAAAAACTTAGTTTTGTAAAATGGATGAATTCATTTTTGATAAGAAATTCCTCATATTCTGATACTTTACGACTTCGGTGATTAAAATATGCAAATTCATACAACCAATTCATTAGATTTCACTGTATCATAATACTTACGATTGAGCACGTCGAAGTCGACCCACTGCTCCTGAATTCTACAGGTGACATTTGCCGGTCCATGGCACTCCTGTAAATACTTGGTCATTTTAGGTGGTATTTCCATGCAGTCTTCTTGTCCTTTGTGGCCAGTGTTGCAAACGTGGCATTTTAAACAAGAAACTGCAAAAAGGAATCACAAAATTACTTAATGAATCATTAAATTGAGTCATTGCTGATTAATGACTCATTAAATTGCTGCTTAGTGAGTCATTAATCATCAATTCCTATACAATTTAAATGTAATTAATATTTTAAAAGTTGCAAATATAGGAAACCGTTTTCACGTCTTTCAAGGTACTAATGCAGAGCGATGTGCCAACGGAAAAAATGGTATAGTCTAAAATTTAGACTATAAATTTTAAAAATAACTTTGAATATTACAAATTTCAATACTATTTCATTTTAAAATATTTTAATGCAGTTTCGTAAATTAGGTATCCGACTAAGTTGAAAACATGAATTTGGATGGAAATTCGCATTTTTATTTTTTTGATTGCAAATATGCAAAAAATAGGTAGTGATATCTTTATTTTGTCCCTATGTGAATCAGAAGCCAAGTTATAGGAAACTGTTGATATGTAAGTGATGCTTATTGATAAGTATTTAAAAATTTTAAATGCATTTTTTGACGAACGAGTTTTTTTCATAATTCTATTTTACGAGTATCATCCTATCTCAAAAAATAATCAAGATAACTGAATAAAATTTATAATTATGCTCGTTATGTTATGTAAAATGCAATGAACCATAGGTTTGAAGTTGAGCGCTCTAGAATTTGATTTACGAGTGTTTAATGTAAACATTTTTTTTAAATTACAAAATTTCTAAATAATTTCAGATAATACACACAAAAATTTTATTTCTGAATGTAATTTTGTTAGTAAATTGTAACATTCTTTTTTCTTTAGAAAAATCCTAGTTTTTGTAAATAATTGTATTTACAAAATTTATATCAAAATATGCTTTTTTTTCCAAATCTATATATATAAATAATTTCACTTTTATTCATCATTTAAAAAAAATCATCATTTTCAACGCCTTATAAGCATTTGACTATTTTTTTTAAACTCTACTCAGAACTTAGTCTGATACCTTAATATATAGTAATGAAAACAACAATTGAATTTTAAAATTAAATGTTTATAATAAAAATGAGAAAAATGATAATTATTTGGTAAATAATTCGCATTATATTATTTGGTAATGACAATATTTTGGTAAAAAAATTAGATTTTTTATTTTATTCAATTATGTTTATGCAGATGGAAGTTTAATTAAAAAATCTTTAATTATCGTCAGACGTACTGATTGTCTTCAGTATTAAGCGTAATGCTTCAGTATTAAGCGTTTATACTTGGCCAGTTATAAGACAGCAAGTAGGCAGCACATGCGTAGAAAGGCTGACAAATTCTGTCCCGCCACGACAAATACAAGCTGCTGTATTGTATTTTTTTACTACTGCGCATGCGTTTGTAGAATTTGGCGATTTTTTTTTATTTTTTTTTTACGTAAAAAAAATTGATAACTTATCGAAGATTAATTATGACTTTTTTTTTGCTCTCTGCTCTTTCTAATGCGAGGGTTTTTTCTTTCATTTTATTTGGCATTTTTTTATATAATTTTTCAAATTTAGATATGTTGACCATTTTTTTTTTTTTACCGTTAATATGATACGCAGGGGAAAAGAAAAATTAAGGGATGGCAATTTATAGCTTAGCATGGAATGCCTGAATCTATCTTATGAAATTATGGCAAACATAAATCTGCTCCTTTCTGCACATGCGCTGCCTACTTGCCGTCTTATAACTGGCCGAGTATAAACCCGGCATAATATTATGAATCAAATTCAATTCCTTGACTGTTTTGACGAACAAATAAAATTAGAAGCTTTTCAGTGCTTTATTAGAAAACTTGAGAGTGAAGTTTGCATTACGCGTTTAAAATAAATTGCAATAATTTCTTCATTCCATTTTCACCGCCGCTTAAATTAACAGCAAATAATTGTTTTCGATTAATTCTTCAACAGTGAATAATTCTGAAATCATGATAACGATATTACAAGGAAGTTTTCCATTATTTTCCATTAATATGGAAAAATAATAGCCATTATTTTCTTCTTACTAAGAAATGATGACTCAGCATTAAGTTTCCGAATTTCTAACAACGAAAAAACAATGACAGATTCGGAAAATTTCAGAATTTTAGAAATGGAGGAAACGGCACATAACAGAATTTTTACGGAAAACATAAATAAGTCCCTTTGCAATCGTAACAAATGAATCGAGTGTGACTGAAAAATGCATATATGTATGTAATGAAATCTCTTAATCTAATTTAAATCCTAATTAATTTCCTAATTTAGCCCATGTCCTTCATGATCTTTAATTTTATTCTAAAATATTCTCTTATTTCCTGATTCAATTCACTTATTTTATTTAATTATTTTTAGCACGAGCTCTAGAAAATTGATGATTTATTCATTTTCTCACGTTTCAAGAAAAGGGGAAAAATCATTAATGCTTATAACATTCTTTTAAAGATAACTAAAATTTCCTTGTCTAAGTCGACACGTGTCAAAGAAATCCCTATCAGAATCTCATAGTAAAATCACTGAAGGGAAAAATTTCGCTCTCTTTTGCTCTTCTGTCGCGATGTAGGAGTACATGGACGCATTTCTTACCCCTTTTTCTTTGTATAAATTATGCCTCCCGGGATGAAACAAATTGAAGTTAAAACTCCAACACGCGCTCTAGTAAACTGATGATTATGTATTTTCTCATGCTCCGAGCGAAAGGATAACAATCCCTAATGCTTGCTCATACCTTTCATAGATACCTAAGATTCTCTTTACTAAGTCTACACATGTCAAGAAATCCCTATAAAAATCTGTTAATAAAATCACTGAAGGGAAAAATTACGGCCATTTCGCTCGCATATCGCGACGCAAACAAACATTATTTTATTGTACAAATTGTACTTCCTTGTACAAATTATACCTCCTGGAGTGAAATAAATCGAAGTTACAATTTCATGAGTTTCTTCGTTTCGGCCATTCATTTTTGCATGTATATGTAAACAAAGTATAAACGAGAAACACATAAACTGTGCTTTTTAGATTTCTAACTAAGGAAAATTTAAGTAACTAAGTAAGGAAAATTTTTTACTTCTTCTTCTGTTCAAAAATAAAGCAAAATAATAATAACTACCTTGTTTAATTTTATGATTTTATTTAATTTGAAAGAATTTACATGAGAAATAACACTTGCTACACATATTTTTATCCTCTCAATTGAACTCGTGATACGGCTGACGTCACAACCGCTGTCTGAGCCAAAACAAATCTATCACTGCCGGCGTTTGCAGATCGTCTTACAAAAGCGTAACAACCTTTCTAGCATACAAAGTGTATAAAGAGAAAGTATCATACGGGTCGAACTAGAGATTTTGAAACTTCTCTACGTTTCATTTCTCTCTGCATCCCAAAAACACGTTTTACAGATTATTAAATGTCTGTCCGTGAATACGAAACCTCAAAAATGTTTTGAGATAGACGGTTGAAGGATTACTTCCGCAGGGTACTTTCTTTTAACTATAAGCACACAAACAGAAAGTATTATAAGCATAAAAAAATTTGAACGCGAGATTTTGATAAATCTCCAAGTTTTAGACTCCTTTGAGTTCGAAAAACACATTTTTGAAAAATGTCCGTCTATCTGTCTGTGACAAAAATAACTCAAAAACACTTTGAGCTAGAGGTTGAAATTTGGTATACAGTCTTTACACCAAATTACAAATTAGATTTCTATCAGATTTCATAAAATTACAGTTTTTACA
>JAPMOR010041352.1:52587-66228 GCA_026543865.1 Argiope aurantia | reverse complement strand
GTGTGTGTGTGTGTGTGTGTGTGTGTGTGTGTGTGTGTGTGTGTGTGCTTTTACACCGCTTTAAAATAAGAAAATTAAGTTTTCAGTTATATTAGTTTATTTCTTTTCTTTTTATTCTAGTTTTAATAAAATTTTCAAAATTAGATTGAAGCGCAATTTTAGTAGCAATGATTCTTTTATAGTTGTTATGAAATTTTAACCGAGTTTATTCTTTCATTAGATTTTTTATTCATATATTGATTTTCTTATATTCATACAAGGGGTACAAGGGGGTGTTCAAATAAAAAGATAAGAAGCGTTTCAGCAACGTAAACTTTAACATATTTGCCTATGCCGTTATGGGAAAACGTAGCGAGATATCTAGGGTTGCGATTGGAGTCTCCAGCGCAGATCGGAGCAAGCGCGGGGGTCCGCATGCGCAGCAGAGAGCAGAGGTTCTTATAAAGAGCACCGTCCAATTGACGCTACTTGTAGAATTCCTCGAGCACAGAAGAACCATTAACTCCGATGTGTACTGTGATACATTCCGAAGACTACGCAGGTCCATCCAGAACAAAAGATCAGGGTGGGTGTGATTCTGTGAGGATGTGATTCTGCTGCATGATAACGCGCGTCCACACATCTCCAGGGTCACACACGCGGAACTCGTCAAGTTCAAGTAGGATCAGCTCAATCATCCGCCTTACAGCCCGGACATGTCGCCCTACGATTTTAATGTATTTGGTCCCATTAAAAAAACCTCTGAAAGGGAAGAGCTATAACTCGAACGGCGAACTCAAGGACGCTGTGAAGGACTGTGTATCGCCACGGTGACAGGAATTCTGGGTACAAGGAATCCTTCGACTCCTTAATCAATGGGATCGTTGCGCTCAGGCCTATGGTGTTTACTTTGAGTAAAGTTTTCATTTATACACACAGTGTCGTTTCGTACCTTTTCACTTGAACACCCCTTGTATTATAAAGAATTTCTTTAGGTGCTCATTTCAAATTAAAGTTTTAGTTTTTACCTTTACTTTCATTAGATTAAATTTTATTAGTTAAAAAGTAAGTCCGTCAGACTTTAACTTCAAATTATAATTTTCTCCTTTACTTTTATTTAATTAAAAATGTTTTTAACATAACTTTTCCCGATAAATTTCATATTACACTAAACAACGGATGACCGAATCAAGTCAGATGAAAATAAAAGAGACAAAACAAGCCAAAAGTTTTGCCATCAGTTGTTATTTCGGATCAGATGCTGACATTCTAAGGTTTTTAAATTTTATTATTATTATTATTTGCAATGCGTCATACCAGGTAAAAAGATAAATTATTGTATTTTCATTCAGAATCTGACTGCATTTGTATTCTTTCAACAGATTTAGTGTTAGCTATATCATAAAATCACCCACATATTTTATGTACACGGTTAAGCAAAGATGGAGATATTTTTGATTCTTCAAACAGTTTCCCTGTTAAGATCCCAATTCTTATCTCATTTTATCTGTTTTCTGTTTCATTTAGGAATTTAAATTGAAGGAGTAATAAATTGTTCAGAGGATAGTAATTGTTCGCCTTTATTTTAACACACTTATTATAAACTAGCCGCCTTTGGCGACCAGCCGGTTCGCAAGTATTACCGCTCACTACAATTTTCAATTAAATATTTTAAGTAACTGTTATCTTAATAGATTCTCCAACAAAACATTTTTTATCTTCTAATTTTGATAGTCATACCAAACTTATACTGTTGTTTAGATCGTTTCTTTTAATTTACTATATATATTTTTCTAATTTGTTGTCATTTCCGGCAAAACTTCAACTTTAATTTAAAGTGGAAATGACGAAATTGCAATTAATGTAAAGATATTTTTTAATGAAACCAAGCGTTTTATTTTATTTATCATCTTTATTGTTATTTATTAATTATTATTATTACTGAGTATGAGTATTGCAAACAGAAGCGTTCGGTATTTAAGTCTCATGTGAACTACAAAATATTTTTCATAATTTATGTAATATCTAAAACAATAATTCAACAAAAATTTCTCAGATGCAGCATAAAATTCAGTTTTTAGTTTTGCTTTCAAAAGGATTGAAATGAAATCAATAATAGTATTTTGTTCCGGCCTATAAATATATTTCAAAAATTATGAAGTCTAAATTTAATGCAGTAAGGTATCATATTCTGAGAAATATTCTGAACACACCAAATTTTAAATAAATGAATGAATGTTTCTGTTTTCCACGATCAACTAAGACTTATTTATGAAGTTTTGAATGTTAAAAATGTAGAAATACTCAACATTTTCATAATCTTAGTCCAATTAATCTTGAGAAACCTGCGCGTTGATTGGCGTATTTTCTTTGAAACGATCGATGGAAAATCTAAAATTATCCTTTTTTTTACTGAATAGTGATATTCAAATTTTCATAAATCAGTCAGTTTAAGTGATTGATTTAGTTGATTGGAAATTAGATCTTTTTATTTAAAATATTAGTGTTTCAAGAACGTTATTCGTAATTTCCTCTGCAGAAGCTTAATGTAAAATCAAAAATTCGTTATTTATTAGAGCATTTATCAAATCAAGTTACATAAAATATAATCCTTTTCCATTTAGACCATTTTAGCAGATCTCTATCTATTACTAAAGGTTTACAAATTAGCTGTATGGCCATGATTTGAATGGATATCCTGTTCCAATTAAACAAAACTTGCCTTAAAATATAACTGATTTAGTGGATTAATAATATAGAGAGTGTAAAAGATCATAAAATAATTTTTCTTGAATTTATTTTTTAGAAAGAATAATATTTCATAATTGTTTCATTTCCTACAGACACGTGCCGAAAATTATATTTTTGCAGATTTTATTTTCAAAAAGATTTAATTTATTTTTAGTTTCAGCTTTATGTAAAATTTATGTAAAATTCTTTTTTGTGCGGTAATATTTTCAGAATTTCTATCAGAAACACGCCAAAATTTCGCTTAATTTTTAAATAAATAAAATTCTAATTAAAAATTCAAAAAAATAATCCCCAGGTGCACATTCCCGGCTTCCAAGGTATACACGTGCCATATTTGGTAGTTGTAGGTTGAGTGGTCTGGCCTGTAGAGCGCCAACACACACACGCACACACACACACATTGAGCTTTATTATAAGTACTAAACAGAACAAACACATCAAAAGTAAACATAACATTTCAATAGTTGCCAAAAACAAAAAAGAGAAAAATGCAATTAATAAGCAGACGATATTTAGAAAAGTACAGATATTTAGAATGGAAAATGAAATTATCTGAAATTAACCACACGCGCAGACGATATTTACAAAAGTAAAAATATTCAAACCTGAAAAGGAAAATATATGAGTTATTCCATCAATAAATGCCATAAGTTTGTTTATATTTGCATTATTTTATGAGTCATTAAACATCAAAATGTGTCCGGGACTAAATGAACACCCTGTATAGAGAGTGTAAAAGATCATAAAATAATTTTTCTTGAATTTATTTTTTAGAAGAAAAAAAATATTTCATATTTGTTTCATTTCCTACAGACATGTTCTGAAAATTATATTTTTGCAGATTTCATTTCCAAATAGATTTAATTTACTTTTGATTGGAGCTTTAATCAATGTAATGGCAACACTTTGAAAAAAGCTAATTTTTTCCCATGAATGCGAAACGTGCTTAATTTTAATTTTTATTTTTTACGAAAAAAATTATTGGAAAACATAGTTAAAATATTTATTTAAAAATTCATTAAAAATTGAAATTTAATTTTAAGGTTAAAACATTGTTATCATTTAAAAGATAAATTTTTGATCTTTAACTTCATGTAAAAATCTTTTTTGTGCTCTAATATTTTCGGAAATAATAGCAGAAACACGTCAAAATTTCGCTTAATTTTTAAATAAATAAAATTCTAATTAAAAATTCGAAAAAATAATCCCCAGGTGCACATTCCCGGCCTCCAATGTATACACGTGCCAAATTTGGTAGCTGTAGGCTGAATGGTCTGGCCTGTAGAGCGCCAACATACACACAGACACACATTGAACTTTATTATAAGTATAGAAGAATCAGAAATAAATAAAAACCTCGGAACACGGCATAAGCATTTCAAAAGTAATAATACAAATCGGATACTTACAATATTGAGAAATAAAATAATCAAAAATTAAAATTATTACATTTCACTGTTGAATTTCATATCGTCTTCAATTTTTATTTAATTTCATTTGTGTATTTAAAGTGATAATATTAAAATAGAGTTGATAATTGAAATTACTTTGATATGCGCGTACTGAGAATTTACTTCACTTCTTTTTCCATTGACTGACCTATTATTTGCAAATAAAATTCATTCACTAAAAAAAAAAAAAAAAACTTTGTAATTTGGAAAATTGAAATGCCGAATTTTTGAAAGAAAAAAAAATGAATATTACTGATTCATTCGCAATTGCGATTTAAAAACATGTAAAATTATTGCCTTAATTAAACTCGGTACTTCATTTTAACTCATTTACTGAAAAGTGCTCAGTGCTTGAAAACGTTTGAGAAAAGCTGACTGGTGCTTTTGAAACTGTTAATGGTCAGGTTGATAAATGAATTCGTCTCGAAAAAAGAAAAACAGTATATAATGTTGTTAATGGCTGCGAACTCATCGGATAACGAGTAATCTGCATATAAATGTTGGTAAAATATTAAAAACAGTTTTAATAAAAGGCAGTATTCCTTCACGAAAAAATGAAAAATGAAAAAAAAATGTTCAATAACATTAAAATGAATTAATCAATGAACTATCTGATTGAAAAGAACGGCAAGAAAGTAATTTTTGCAAATGCGGTTACTTGTTGATAATTTTTTATAAGTGAATTGTAGAAAAAATTTCATTTCATTATGAATGCGTCTCCTGCAAATTGAGTTTTTCTTAGATTGTACTTATTATAAACAGAAAAGATTTTGTTATTCTGATAGATTTTGGCAGCTCTGACGGTCCCAAATCCCATAACAATCATTTTTAGAATTTTGTGTGTGTGTATATGAACACAGTGATTCGGAAATGTAGCCAAGATGGCATCCTCATTAGTGAGTCTGCGAGAAAGTTTGGGGGAAGCCACTCCCGCTTCTTCGATCACACATTTTGACAATTACAAGATCACATACCAAATTTCAGTTATTTAAATAGCTACCTTTTTTTTTAGTTAATGGATTTTTCTACAGCACAAATCGGCAGACGATCCACCGTTTGATGAATTTGATTTAAAATTTGAGAAAGATTCACTTTGCAAATACTAAAACTCAGCACCAAATGTGACTTTTCTACGTCGTTCAATTCTTTTGTTAATAGATTTACATATATTAAAATGTAGGGACTGACAAACGATCCATTCTATGGTGGATTTAGTTCAACATATGATATTAATCTACATCTGAGATGTTAAAAACATATCTTTATCCATCGAGCATTTTATGCATTGTTGTTATTATGATAGATTGTACTATGAGGGAGAAACAAATTTCCTATTTATAAATTTTGTCCAAAAAATCTGTAAATATGGCAATAACAGGGCTGGATTAAGTCTTCTAGGGGATCTTAGGCAATGGAAATTTCAGAATCTCTCTTTCTTTTTCATAACTTCCAAAACCAGATTTTTTTATGGGATTTCATTTTAATTCTTTATATAAGCATTTTTAATCCTTTTAATCACACAATTCCATCAAATTTGACAAACAGAAGTAACAAAATATTTACTTTCGGGTCATTTTCAAGAACTTTGGTTTCGATATTTCATCTAAAAAATTCTAAATTAAATTTTAAAAGTAATTTTAAACAAAATAAAAAAAAATCTGAAGAAAAATTTTAAGATAATTTCAATGTTATTTAATGATAAGATTTCTCTTTAATTATAAGATAGGACAATTTTTAAATTATAAAGCAACATATTTAATTAAAAGTATGAAATAGCATAACATAAAGCTCACAAAATATAATGTTTAAGAATTTTGCTAGAATACTGTTCCAAAACGATTTTAATAATTCTTGATTTATTTCGATCCATTGTCGATCTTCTCTCTGAAAATACTATAAAAAAAAGGAAATTCGGAGATCTCGGATCCCTCCTGAGCTACAAAGCCCCTGGATGTCTGTCCTGTTTGTCCTCAATTTAAAGACCGTATACCAAATTTCATCCATTTAAAGGTTTTTGTGTCATCGAGACAGACGGACAGTGCAACAAACAGATGTAATTCCAATTTTTTTTTTCTTTTTCTTTTTGTGCTCATTGAGATATGAAATATAGAGATTTGTCAAAGTCTAGAATTCGTTCTTTTTGATGATTATAGTCTGCTTTTTATTATTATTCACTTCACAAATGAAAAAGTAAAACATACGCGTTTACGAATAGTTTTAATAAATTTTCCTTCAGTTTTTTTATAGTAATTTTCTAATTTATCTGAGGAAAAATTCAAAATTAAGAAAAGGTAATCATATTGCCAAATCATTAGAATGAGCAATTTTTAACATTTTAAAATCGTTATTTTTTTATAATCGTAATTAATTTTACATCGTTTGCTATCGGCTATACCATTGCCGACATCAAACGACATTGAATTGCAAAGCTAAAAAACACAAAAATGTATCCACATCCTTCTTAAATGTTTTTAAATACAAATGAAAATTCTAAAAGTGCTTTCAAAAATGTCGTTCTGCCGTTTGATAGTTTGCAGCGCCATTCATTTTGAGGACAGCATAAAAATATTATATATTAATAGAGTAAATTAAACTTAAATAAAATGTAATAAATGATGATGGAATTACTTTTAGAACAATATATAGAAAATTTGCTATATACGAAGCTCTAATCCAGTCACTTAATATATAATATGTTAATTATGATTGCGATTCTTCATATTGTTCTGAAATATATTTTTTTGTCAGTGTAGATAATACAATGGAAAGTTAGGTTTTATTACGGAGCTTAATTTGATTCAAAATTTTCCTTAATCAGCCTAAGAGATTTCCGAATCAGCTAAATGTATGCATATTTTTATAGAGGTAACTTTTCCTTTCTAGTAAATAAATAAATAAATAAAAATTCGGGACACATAATTTATTAATAATCTCAATAAAATTTTATAAATATTATTCTAAAAATTTAACATTAACTGTATGAAGGGAGCTGTGAACCCCTTTCTAAAATTTCTCTATAACCCAGTTGGAATCAAGATGTGTCAGATTATACTACTATTGTAAATTGTTCTACTATTAGTTAATATTTTATGATCGAAGAAAATGACGATGGAAATAATTTAGCCAACGTAATGGATTATGAAAAATAAGTATAATAAGTAAATATTTTACATATTTCTATCATAGTTTTTCAAAAGCATAAGTTTTAGAAGAAAGAAATTAAACTTCATAATTTTACTTTAAACTCGCAAAAATTATCACTTGTTCGAAAACATTTTTATTGTATCTTAATTAAAATAAAGGATTGAAGCTAAAATATGATTGTAATAACATCGAAACAAGTAGACACTGAAATTTTAGGAAATTTCTCAGATAATTATGTAAAGTTTGACTACGATTTCTTTCGTAAAATTGAATTTTAACAATTATTGCTTCACTAATTCATAAAATTAATTTACGTATTAATTTCCTAACCAAATTTTATGATGAGAGATTATACCATTATACCTTCATCATTTTTTGAAACGCATTCACGGCGAACAAATTATTAGTTATTATTTGTTTCTGAAATCGAGAGATGGCGCAGGTTGATTCTGAATTCTCCTTTACTTTCATCTCATGTAGTCATATGAAATTTTGAATTTCTGGCAATTATGCTTCATCAATTCATAAAATAAATTTACATTTAATTTACGAATAAAATTTTATATTGAGGGATTGTACTATTGTATCTTCATCATTTGTTGAAACACGTTCACGATTCAACAAATTATTAGTTATTAGTTGTTCCTAAACTCGAGAGATGGCGCCCTTATATGACTGAATTCTCCTTTGGATTGCACTTGTAGATTCAAAATTTTCCACTGGAGGAAAGAAATAATTTGTTCTGAAGGAATTCTCGATATTTAAAGGGATTTTTTAAATTTTTATTTTTTATTTTTATAAGCATGTTTTTTTTTGTGCGAAATTACTTCAAAATATATTGATTATTTTGAATAAATAGTAAAAAAGTCACATTTAAATCTATGGAACATCGAATTTGTAAAATTATTAATAATAAAAATAGATAAATAAAAATAAAAATAATTATGTTTTTGCAATTTTCTATTTTTTTTAATCAATGCTTTTCCTTGATTTTTGTAAAATACATAAAAAATAGAAACCTAAACTTAATACTTCTAGTAACTTTTTCTTGCAATCTTGCATAAATATTTTTTTTTAAAGTTAATTTCCAAAAGATTTTTTTCTTTGTAATGAGAAAATAGAATTTAATTGTATAAACGATTTGCAGTTATATTATACTTTGCTCGTTATTTTAAACAGCAGTTTAAAAAAAAATGTTTCATTTAGCCGCGCTTTTTTTTTTAATTTTTTAGTTAATAATTTAATACATTTTCCTTCGCTTTATTTTTGTAAATCATTTTTGTCACTTTGTTGTTTTTTTCTTTGGGAATATATTAAAATTTAAGGTCTTAATACTTAATTGTGTTGTAGATGTTTTAATTTTAAAAAATTCTTTTCTCCTTTAGCTTTTTAGTTTTCACTTCGTTTATATTTGAAACATCTAGTTTTCTGATTTTTCGTTTGCTATTTACTATAGTTTTTTTCTTTTTTCTTTTTTTGATGCCTAAACATATGATAATTTTTTTATAATGTTGTTTATTTTTCATTTAGTAATATGAAGAACGGATGCTTGCATTTTAAATAGTGTTCATTATTTTTTTTTCAACATTTGATATTGCATCATTTTGTGCAGAGATAAAAATAATATAACTGCAATTCTTATATTCTGTAATATGGAGCCTCTTATTTTTTTAGACAATACCAACTAATTATATTTTTATATTTATAAGCGTTCACTACCGTCATGTTGTAAAATGCAAATTTTCGTCTTTTTTTTTTTTTTTTGTTTACATTAATGCTTACCTGCATATCTCTATATCTCTTTTAATTTAAAAAGTTAGCTCAAAATTAATCACTAGAAAGAATTACTTTAATGCTTTGAATATTTTCACTTTTTTGCGTGATTATAAAAAAAATATGACAATCATTACAATAATGTCCAAAATATTAGATTTGTATTGTGCTGCCATCTATATGTCGAATACGAAATTCAAAACGATATTTCTACTGCGAGCCGTTAAAAAAAAACTTAAGTTCCATAATAGAATTGATAAATAATGTAAAGATTTAAGCCTATGTAGATATGATTTTTTTAAATCTTTCAAGTACATATTTTTATTTGAAAAGAGTTCCAATTCACAACAGAAATAGTTAGATTTCAGATTCATTTTAGAAATCCTATTTCAGTACATATAACCAGCCGTGTAAATAATCTTCAATTTCACTTGCATAACATGATTTATAATGCAATAATATATCAGTATATGGATTTTTTTATTAGTATTTCTTTTTTGAAAAAGTAGATGCATTTCAAACAGATTTTAAGATTGATTTTATATGCCATAATTATAACCGATTGTAATATAAAATAATAAATATTATTTTATATATTATTTTTTATGTGATAGTATTACATATAAAATTATTTTAATCCGTTGCAAACAATAAATTACCGTACTTATGGTTTATACTGATTAAAGGAATTCAAAATTATCTGAAGTGATAAATGGCCTTTATTTATAAGTTTTGAATTACAACTTTAAGTGACAAAGCGACATTCAACGATATTAAAAACATTCTCCATCAAATAAATTTTTAATGTGATTTTCCCAATTTAAAGAGCGTTTCCAAAGATAATTCTTCCATTTATTGAATCTCAATGAAATTTCCTTATTTATTTCCAATGCATTTTAAATGACGTGGCGCCATCTATTGGTATCAGTATTTAACATTTGTGGAAATGAAATTTATCAGTATTAGTTGTGCTCGAGCTAAGTAAAGTGACATTATAAGTTTGCATTTGATTGAGTAAAACTAAGTTAGAAAAGAAATTTGTGCAGATGTAACTATTATGAAATTTTGTTTCTTTTTCAGAAACGAAAGTACTTTTTTAAAAAAATTATAGAACTTATTATGCAGTTTCTTGCAACAATCTAAAACGATATACAAACTAATAATAGCAAATTAAATGGTTATATATAAAATGCCAATTTATATTAACTAAAATACTGTCTTTAAAGATTTTCAAAGTGCACTAAATATATACCATCAAAGATTTTATTATAATATCATCTTAAGTAAAACTGCTTGTTCTTCTAAACAAAGCATTCAAAATGATAAATAAATCTAGCTTATGTGACAACGTAATGTAAATATTGATAAATGTTTGCAATATAATTACAAAGTTTTCATCTCTTCAGCGTCTTGCATACTATTGAAAACAATTGAATTTCAGTTTATTTATTACATTTCTTACGAATATGAAGTAACTCTTGTTGGGTTCATAAGAAACATGAAAACATAATTTACATTTAAATTTATATTATATGCATAATTAAAACTACTAGATTAAATATTTCGCTAAGATAAATATTAGATTAATGGAATATGATTCAGTTCATTTATTATCGTAAACCTGCTGTAAAATAAATAATAGCCGAAAATATAATTGTATTGCTGGCATTCGATCATATAGACTAATAAAAGGTCTATCGCGATTATTATGATGTTAGTGGATTGGAATTTTTACGAACTTCTGAAATAGCATATTCATTTAACGTTGAAACATATAAATGTAAGTTAAAAAATTGAATATGACCAAAATATTTATGACAAAAGATGGCGTCACGTATGATCACAAAAAATTCCTCATTTCGAATAACTTAAATTTACTTTGGGGAAATAGGTTAGAAACTCGACTGAAACAAGCATTACCGATTATTTGTTGAATATTTTTCTGCAGTATACAAAATTCAAGATATCTGTGTCATGGCATCAAATATCGTTTATAAAGAATGGTTAGGAATTTTAAATTAAGTTCACATCAAGAAACTAAACTCCCTTTGTTATTTTGAGAATCCATATCACTGAATCCAACAATTCTGTTCATAACACAGTAAAAGATTAAATAATTGTGTGGAAGATGAAAGACGAATCGTTGTGATAGTTTTAATTAGTTTTTAAATTTAATGACTCTGTACCTTATACCTCCCATCTACCAACGTTTTAGTAACATTATCGAAACTTTTGAAGGTTTGCAGGCTCTGTTCTATTTATTATTATTATTATTATTATTTTGAGTAAAATAGCTGCTTAGCTCTTGTCTTGCTTCCATTGGGAGTTTTGTTCTTCTTGACTGAACAACAAATAAGGAATCCTTTTGAAGGAAAGATTATTGAAAAAAAAAAAGAAAAACTCAACAGGATCATATCATTTTTTTCTACTGTGACGTTTACAGGGACCTCTTCGATATTCCATAATCCAATTGGTCATACTAAGTTGAATTAATAATCGACTCAGATACTTGTGAAGAGTACATTTTTCCTGACAATATTCCACCATTCCTTCTTTGTAGGAATTGCAGTTAGTGGTTTTGGAGGCCCAATAAAGGAATGTTCATCTGGTAGAAGGGCATTAATGACTGCACCTAATAAAATATCAATTAGTTGCGAAATATAAGAATTAGGACCTCGTTTATATGCAGCATTGTTGAGTTTGAATATCGATATTTGGAGGAGGTAAAGTGAGTTCAATAGCAACAAACGCCATAAGATTAAGTAGTTTGGCTAAAGTATGAAGAATGAATTCTGTGTGATATGCATATAAAGAACTCTTAGCACTAATCCCAATTAATCTATAATTTGTGTTCTTTAATAACTGATAATTTCCATAAAAATAATTTTAGTTGTGAAGCATTTTTAATTAAGGTCTGACATTCATTCAATCTTATCGAATAAACTCTGATTCATATCATTGCAGCTGACATAGTCTGAAATGTATTGACATAGTCATGGCAGTATTGATGATTCGTTTGTAACTGCATTTCTCTGAAAGTAAACACAGCATTCTGACTACCTTCCGTTGCATCTGGAGGATATTATCTATATCTATTTTGCAATTATCAGTGTTATGATTTTTTCCAAAGGCAGTTTTCACAGCAAATTTCTTCCATGGCTTTTTATCTCTTTCTAACCTTCATTAAATTAAAATCAGGACATTTATAAAGAGGATGATGTGAATTTACAAAGCATAAGAAACAAGAAAAAAATATTTTTTCCCCTCAGTAACATTATGGACTATCGCTTTTTTATGGTTTGATTTCTTTAATCAGAGCCATTCCTTTTTTTAAAAAATGGGTATATATTCGACTGCCTATAAAAGGTTTCTTTTGAGAGCATTAATAGATATAAATAATGATATAAATTTATGTTTAGTTATATATGCCATTTACATAGTCTCGTTTCCTTTTTGATAAATATTTTAATACGCTAACATAGGGTACGAATCCAGGTTAAAATTCAGATCCCAACTGTGGATAATTTTCTCGAGCAATTTTTCAGTGCAATGCTATCCGATGAATTCAATTAATTCACTTCCAAATTTATACACTTAAATTCAATGCATTCATTACAAGTATTTAGAATTCTAAATAATGCTTAAATGCATTTCTTTTTTTTTAAATTTTAATTTAAATAAATTATTAATATAGGCTTTCGAATCTTTCCTACAATAATTCCCATAATTTTTTAAAATTTCACCTGGGACAGAATAACTATGAATGATTTTTGTGGTATTATCGTTTGTATATACTAATAAGTATTGTAATTTATAAGTGTTTGACGATTACCAATTGCTCGGAATAATTCTTTTAGTGTTATTAAATTTTTGTCTCTCCGTAAAAATACAACAATTCAAATTTAGGTAATTCTTTAGTATTGGTCTCACAAGGTGGAATAAACAATCGTCTCAGATACTTGTATAGTGGGTATTTCTAATAAACCTGATTGCTAAATTTGGAAATATTGGTTTAACTCTCGGCCTTAATTTTAATTTCCGTATTCCCCAAGATAAAGATATAATTAAATGAAACATTCTAAATGCCCGAATATTTTCAGATTTTTTTCCTTCATTGCCATTAATATTTAAATCTGAAAACAACGATTCCAGTTTTTGATAATTAATACTCAGTTTCGATTTAAAGGATAAGAAAACAATATCTGGGAGATCAAGCTTTTTTATTTTTTGTAAAATTTTGGGGCTTTTTGGAGAAAATATTTAGGCACGAATCACGTACTGATGACAAATGAATATTTTTCAATCTTACCTCATCTCACATCCATCAGCGCCATTTCCCAAAATTTTGAGGTAGCAGTAAGTTATCATACTATGGCAACACCGCAAGTACCACAAAAATGCACGAGATGGCGCTATATGACGTTGTCAACATGACAACAGATAGAAAAAGGCTGTAATAGTTACAAAAATTTTATTTCTTTTATATACAAATCACGTTTTTTTTCAGGAAAGCCACCTATATAGTAAACTTAAAAAACAAAAC
>JAPMOR010041352.1:10078-47587 GCA_026543865.1 Argiope aurantia | reverse complement strand
ATATATATATATATATATATATATGACAAAATATTCACTCTTTACAAAGTGTTTTCAGAAGTTTTGCATCCCTTTGATCGCTTTTGCCGCTTGGCAACATGAAAGTATCTTATAATTTGTTATATCTAACTTGTAAAGACAGCTATAAACGGTGCTGAAAGATTCTCGATGACTCCGGTCAGCAAAGTGAATGAAATTTATATCTCACCACGATTTAATGAATGTGATATCATTAGCATGAACACTTTGTATAAAAAAAATTTTCTTGATTAAGCAGAAAATGAGTGCATGCTTTTGAAAGATAAAAAAATACACATATTTAAAAAAATTGCAATTTATCTTTATATAAATGAAATTTACATTGCAAATTTCATGACGACATTCTCAAAAATGACCGCAGCGCATTAGAAATGACGCTGATCAGAAACGGCTCAAGTTCTCTTAAAGGTTTCGCGCACAATCGCTTTGAGCGGCCATTTGTGCTTAATTATATTATTTATCCGTAACATTTTCATAGTGATAATATATAAGTAATGAGTATAATGGAATTCTGTTAAATGCAAATTCAAAAGACGAACGGCTCTGTATTAAGAAAAGGCATCTCATCTCCAGATTTTCTCATCTTTTGGTTCCAGAAGGTACATCTAATTTTGTATTCTGTTTTGTATGTATTTCTGTATATGAATTCCTTTGATTTGATTTATGATTGTTTTAGTTACAGGGCTGATATTTTCGCGAAATAAATGGCATTTAATGAAAGTTGGGTTGTTAAACATTTTGCAGAAAGACGACCGAATTTCAATTGTCATTAGGATGTATGCCTTCTTGGCAAGAAATATTTCATAACAATCCACCGATAATTTATTTTGTGATTATTTTTTTTTTAAAAATAATCAAGGATTTCTGTTAGAAATTTTTGAAACCCCTAATAAGTTATATTTCGAATGTTCAATTATAAAATTGAATGTCCTAATGACCACACTGAAACTCTCATTAGATAATTCATATTAGATATAAATTCGGTTGGAGCATTATATAATGAGTTATATAATGAGCGCTATCTTCAAAATGATAGAAAATTCGAAATGCATCTATATGCAAAATGTTACAAAAAAGTTATTTCATCTATCGAAAATGAGTTATCTAAAGGATGAGTAATTTGTTGAGCATTACATTAGAATTGGTTTCATTTCACTTAGTTCGGTATTCACAACTTCTGTGCTGGCTACAATAATATTCCGAAATCTGCATAAAAAGTGTTTGATTCCTGATTATTCAGACGTTCTTAAATTTGTTCCAATTAATATTCCGAAAGTGGTTTATTTATTCCTTTAAACTCTCTATCATCATCAAACAATTCAGAGAATATGCTTTATATTCGGGCTATGGTCAATGAATGAATCGTTTCTTAACTTGCAATTATGCACGCTATTAAATTTAAAGATATCCACTGGAAATTTTTATATTTCTAAATATTTCTTTTATATACTTTCTTCCTCTTTTCTGAGTTTGTAGTTGTAGCTGTGCATAGTTTTAAGTGTAGTTAAGGAAATAAAAATAGACGAATGAAGTCATATTTCATTGTAATTTAATATCATTTCAATAAGTGCTGCATTCAAGTTTCAAATCTTAATGCTTGTAAGTATGTGAAAGAAACTTCTGCACCTATTATAACAGCATTGGAAAATTTTTTTAAAATCTGGCGACAATTGCAATGAATTAATGACATTTTCTAAAAATTACAGCAGTGAAATAAATGAATAAATAGCTAAAAATGACTCTAAATAGAACTTTTTATTAAGTTCATCGTATTCATTTTAAAATTTCGAAATGTGTTAATATATAATCTTTCAAAAAAAATACGCGTTTTTTTTTTAATTTAAAAAAAATTCATGATTTTTTTTTACTTGTGAAGCTCTCAAAAATACCGAAATTATTCACTTAAAATATGGTATGAAAGTTACTATTTAATTAATTGTCTTAATATATACTTTTATATATATGCCTATAAAATGAAAAATAATACGATTAAATATTATAATTTTCTTATCAAAGCAAATAATATAATTTTTTTAAAAATACAAAGATACACAATTTTTAAAAAGCACATGCTTTTTTTTCGTATGTCAGGACGCAGGACGTTGAAAGAAATATATACTTTAACTGCATCAACACATTTTCCTAGTTTTATTAACAACACTTTAATATTTGTATAAGCAATAAAATGGTTATTTATTGTAAATATAAATTCATTAAAATAGTTTGTAAGGGAAAGCCTCTGTAAACTTCGTTGTAAGTATTATGTTTTAAGCAGCTCTATGTAGGGGGAGGAGGGGTAAAAGTGAAAAATTTTAAATATTTCTGGGTTTTTCTCAGGCGGTATTTTATCTTTAAAAGACCTTCCTAAAACAGAAGCAAAAACAGAAAAGTTAGTTAGACATTGAGTCAGCACGTCGTTAGCATATTCTGATAAAAAAAATTTCACATATTCCAGAAAATTGTAAAGATTTTTATATGATAATTTGAATGTATGTCTTGCCTTAAAATACCTAAAAATTTCTGAAGAGGTCAGCATTTTTATTTCATGAGAGTAATGTAAGTGAATAATACTTACATCAACAGCTTTCTAACACTCAAACGTTTTTTGAATTTAAATAACACTTAAACGAAAAGCTCATTAGCAGCTCTTTTAACAAAATAATAAGAGCCTTAAAGAACATTGCGTACTGATGAATTCACTCACGAATTCTTAAAGAATCATATAATTTGAGAAAAATGTAAGTCCTGTTTTTTTAAATGATATTTTGTTAGTAATACTGGGAATATTTTCAATTATATTACTTACCGGCAGAATAGTTTTATTTTATGATATTCTATTTTTCAAAAAATGTCTTGTGCTGTAAAATAAATAGAACGGTAAAATAAACAGAACTGACATAACTTTATTTTTGTAGCGAAAATGGGCTACGAGAACTAAGTTATTATGAGCTATAAATTATTTTATGAATTTATATAATTTCTTAAGGATATCTAACATTTAAAATTTAGTTCATTTTTTTCTTATTCACAAAAGAATCTTGAGATAAAAATAAAGGGAAATTTCGCCTCAACCCAATCATGAAGCAATTTAATGACTAAAAATGTTTATCCTCTTGTTGAAAGAGAATACGTGAGGGAATAGTAGAAATTTTTTGAAAACGGGTCAATAACTTAAGAGACAGAGTGGACCTCTTTTTTCCACAGAGTGAAATCTATTTTAAAATTTGAAATTATAAATTCAACCTCGTATCATGCTTCCTTTTTTCGTCAAATAAATTACTATTAAAATTCCCACTTAGGGCCTCTACCAGCTCTGTAGAACTATTTAGAGAGTTACCAATGCTTGAACTTTTTACTTTGCCACTTTTTAAAGTTTATTTAATTTGTCACTTTATTATAAATACTGATGGAAGGATCTTTAGCTCTTTTACAGTTAACAACCTTTATTCTTAAGTTATGTTCTATATAATTATAGTGCAATTGGCTGTGACTATGGGTTTTTCATATTGAATTATTGTTTTTACAACTGTGCAGATATAAAGTGGGTGGGGGACAAATTGTTTGAGTCTTATTTGTCATCTGTTTATTAAGTAATTAGTTCTGAAACTGTCCAACGCCCTAGAATGAAATTCACATCTTTTCCTCTTATGTGAGTTTTATTTGTTTCTGCGCATTATTTTTTGTCCCTTAATGGCATCAATGTTATTTTTAATCCCATTTTATACCACAATTTAGAAATTTTGATGCGTCCATTTTTTATAAGTTAAGACACATATTATAAGAAAGAAATAAAGTTTCTTTTGGCAGATTTTTTAAAACCACAGGTTGACATTTTAAGAAATGGATTTTTCCTAATCATATTATTTTAAACTTTTTACTCTTCAATTTATAAATCATCATTATAATTATATTGGTACATTCAAATCAATTTTTTTCAAGTTATCTATCAGGTAGCATCAAGCATATGGATTCCAGAATTAGTTAAATCAATCGAATCATTGTTAGTTAAGCTCTGAAAACATTAAAATATTGTATAACCATTGAGATTACGCAAGTGTGCTAACTCTCAACACTCTAGTTCATCATGGAAAGTAATTCCAATAATTCTATTCCAATAGAATAATATTCGGACTGCTTTTATAAGCTCTTTTGCCAATTTTTACAGCAAATATTCCAAAATTATTGGCTTCAAACTCATAGGGGCGTTTCATTTTACTTATTCTGTTGATTGAGTTTTATGCGAATATAGGAGATAATTTATATTAGTCTCAATTATGTGACAAACATATGTGCACTTTTCATATAAAACCTAACCGAGCTTTTTTTTTTTAATGTGTTGCAGCTTCATGTCGGATTCTTTCCTACAAGATAGGGCTGAGATTGCAAAAGTTAAATGACCGTACTCTTTTCATGTGTCTGATGCGTGTTTGAATTGACTTCATATTAACCCTTTAAAGGGCCATTTTTTCTAGTCATATTATGTTAAAATATTTTTAGGCTTGAAATTAGAATAAGAAAAGGGATTCATTTAGCTTAATTGGTTAATTAATAATTAGGTATCAAATCAAGACACATCATTTTGTGTAAAAGGAAGAACTAAAGCATCTAAGTTTCTGTCTTTCTAAAAAGAATTTGTCAGAACTTATGCCAACCTACATAAATTCATTCGAAGATTGATACATTTGGTGGAAAGCATACTTCCCACGGCCCTAGAAAGGGTTAAGTAAAGTCATTGGTGTGTGTGCATATATTCGTGATCAACATTTCTTTCTGAACCAATGGATTGAGATCAACCAAACTTTTCACATTTGTTATTTATGATAAGAAAAAAGTTAAAAAAATATTCTAAGCTTTCAAATGTGTAAGAGTAAAGAAATATTCAATAATTAGAAATTAATCAAACTTTTGCCATTTTTTCGCAGTAATGTAGTGAAAATCCTAAATAAATATATTTATACTATCTTAAAAATTCAAACTTCTGTATTTCATTGGCATACATTTCTTTTAAGTGCAATCTATCGATCAGTTATTATTAATAGTTAAAATATAAATCTTTAAATACATGCAAACGAAGTTGAAACAAGAAAATTTATGTAATTTATATATACATCTGCTGCTGGAGAGAGATTAGAGTTTGAGTTTCTCTACTTTTAAATTTTAATCTTTTTTTAAAACATTTTGGCAGCTATTTTATTGGTTCAAAAGAAGAATTTTATTTAATTAAAGAAGCCGCTGAATTAAGAAGAATTAATTAATTAATTTAATTAAATTTAAAAATAATTTCCACTGAATTATTAATGGTGAAAAACAAGAATACATATAATGAAATTTGCCAGAACATATTAGCAAAACCATGGGAAACAAGAAAAGCTTTAAATCAGGCGATCACTAACTTATATCAGAAAAAAACAATCGATTTAGTTTATTTTGATATTTTTATTAATGAAAAAATTAACTATTTAATTAATTGTCTCAAAGTTCATTAAAACTTTTCTTATACTGCAGTATTTGTGAGCAGAAACTGAGGTATTTACATACTAAATATTTAAAATTTATGAAAAAAATTGGCCCTCAGTGGTTTTAAAAACCTGTTTTGGTTTAATAAATGTTTGTGATGATTTGTGCCAAATAATACTTTATAAAAATGTAGTTTTAACATTACAAATAATAGGCAGAAAATTATTTAATCTCTTGCAACGTCGAGTATATCAGCTAGTTAAAAGTAATTATCTTCTTTATTAGCTCAATGAGATTTTAATTTCAAACAGAATGAATTTTAAATATTCCGAATTCAAATAGAATTGGTTATTTAATGGCAAATTTTATGTTTTAGTACAATTTTCTTTTAAAGTAATCACTTATTTTCTCTTGAAACGTTAAATATTATTATCTTATTTGGATTACAAAATAGTTTTTCATAATTTTTGAAACTGTATATTCGTTCTTCTTTCATTCTTTTTATGTTATTACTTTCCGTTCAATTACTCATAAGTCACTATTATGTTATTTCTGCATTAATTAAATTAATTAAAATTAATTACGTAAAAAAACCATAATGTGATAAAGCAATAAAACACAATATTAAACGAACAAATGTATTCAAAAGGTCAATGAATATAAAATCGTTTTCAATAATTTTAAAGAAAAAATTATTTTCTAACGAAACATCATTCCTTTTGAGAATTCAACAATAAAATAAAAGCATAAAAATTTATCTGAGAAATTTCCCACCGCACGCCATTAAAACATTCAAAAACTCACACACTGAACTACAAGCAGTTTTCAAAACACTTCGATTTCACAAAGTTTGAATTCCCATAAATGCCATTTCCTGATATGAAAATTTTCGAAATCCGAATTTATTCAGAGCCATGCTCTCCGCCATCGAGAAAACGATTCCCGCATTTTGCAGCCAAGATTTCTCACTAGCTAAGTGGCATCGATTTCTGTCTTTGGCTGATGACAGCAAGAGCTTATTCATATTTAAAACATTCACTTCATGAAAGAGAGTTCCCGGTCATAGATCTGCGCAGAACGGGGCATAAATTAAAGCGACTCTTCTGAAGTCAATGCAGGGCTCTCTTTTGAAGGCATTCAGGTCGTGTACAAGAGTATGGAATTCATTAAGATAATTAAGTGTAAGATGAGAACAGAGGCATTCTATTCGATTTTCTCGATTCAGTATTGACGTTGAGAATTTGTGATTGCTTTTCATGTTTTGGTGTGCTCATTTTTATTGATAAGAAACATCTGTGTGACATCGAAACAATGGTTGACGTTTTAGTTTTGAGAAGAATGTAAATTTAGTAAGTAGGTAGAAAGCGTTTAGCAAGTGAATAGGCTTTAATTATTAGGGATGAATAATGAAATAGTACCATAAAATGCTTTTGTAATTCATGAGTGTCGAGAACAGTGGTGGAATTTGGGATTTTGTGATTCTGAGGCCTATTTCTTAGCACTCTGATCAATTTGGTATTGGTACTTAATACACTGATCATAAGTTCAACCAATTTTTAATATTTTCATGATAGTATTTTCGTAAATATTTTTTTGTTTTAATAACTCTATGAAAATGAAGTCACTTTTTTATGTTTGTAGCTGCAAGTCTCCAGATAAATCGGCGTTCACGTTTGTGTACGATATTATTGAAGTAGTTCGATTTTTATAAATATTCTAATAACTTTGTGAATGCAATGAAAGTTGTGGTAACTTCTCCAATTATGTTTGATACATTATTAATATTATCGTAATATAATTCATAATTCTGAGACTTTTATATTTTGCAAATTTATTTATCTGACCACTAGTTTAATAGCATTTTTTTAATCGATCTGCCTGGGGCCCAGAGTTAATCTAGTACATTTTGCCCCTAGGTAGCTGTCTAGTTGGAAATCCAGTACTTGTTGTGAAGAATTATTTTACATTCCTATGCTATGAATTTCAAAGAGAATCTAGCTTTAATTTGTTTATGAAAATAAAGTTTAAAAGTGCACTTTCATTTGGTATTCACTTTTCTAGTTCCATTTTTACTGATTAAACCAAACGCACATAATTCATGTTTATAAGTGCATTTCCAAACCCATACCCAATGAAATATAGTTAAGGTTTCATTGATTTAATTAAATGCATATATTTTTTAAAACTTAATAGTTACTATTTTTAGCTTTTAAAGTTAGATAAAAAAAATGGGCTCTCAGAGAATTAAAAATACAAAGAAAGTTTTTTTTTTAATCAAACACCTGATGAGCCATATAAGAATTATGAAGACAAGTCGTTATTACAAACACTATAAATAAACTGGAAAGCTTAACCATTCGCTTTAATTAATAGTAGAGATATCTTTGCTTTCGAAGACAGGCACTCCATAAAAAAGAGACGGTTGAAAAAATTCTTTGGAAGCTTTAAAATAATTTTTCAAAAGTAAAAATAAAAGGAATCGTGGTGGTTATTTACAAATTTATTGAAGAAAATATTTGTATTCATCTATGCTTATTTCCTGTCGGATGGCTTCTACAAGACAGGGCGCATAGCTTTTGAAGAATCTGGTGCGCAAATTATAATTCAAAAGGTTTGTCGAGTTATTGCTTTTAAAGCTGTCGAACAATTTAATCGAGAGAAAGATTCAACCTTCACAATGTCACATTTTTTTTATTGTATGGCCCTCATATATGATCCACACACACATGGAGGGCAGTCAGAGGCAACTACTCCGAAGGCATAAGGAAAAATCTAAATGACCAGGATACTTGGCGGGGATTAAGGTTACCTCCTATAGACCATCACTGAACATGGCGCAACCCCTCTTGTAGGAGGCACATCCCATTATTAATAGGAGGTAACGGATCCTCACACCGTTCCTGTATCCACCAGGATGGAGAGAAGCAACAACTATAAAAGAAGCTTCTCATCCATAAGTCTGAGGTTTCTCGTGGGACCCTTGATGGGATAATAATTCAGCGTGATGTAGAATGCTATCAATTACCACACAAACGAGTTATTAAGGTCAGCAGAATTGATAATATGTGAACATCGTCGGGGACCATGTTTTTGTCGCATCTTCTTACAATAACATAGTCTCTTGGGGTGACGTGAAATCTCTTGCACACTGAATTGCAATCAAATATGCACCTTGCGCAATGCATATTTGATAGAAAAAGGTCCATTAGGATAGACATATTTTATTCATGTATTGCATAGAAATTATACTGCCGAAATGATGAGAGTAGGAAATGAAGGCAGGTAGGATATGTAATGTATACTAACGAAGTCTTTAAGCGAATGAAAGGGTATTAGCACATAAAGGTTTGCTGATTCAAAACGACGTCATTTAGACCCAGAACTTACCACTTGGAGTATATTCATTCAATTTAGTTCGTTATTCTATAAAGAACTCTCTGCAGAAATTCTTTAAACTTGGTTCCTAAATACTTCCACAACAGCATATATCTTTTTTATGATACTTATTAGATTCTATATCGATGAAAAAGATTGTTAACAATATTTATATGGTACGAAGTATCTCAACTGTCGATTAGTCTGTGAAAAATAAGAAAAACATTGTGTATAATACGGATTATGAAAATTCAATTTAAGAAAAAAAATAACTGACTAAAAGTGATGAGACAATTACAAGGGCAATGAAGAGAAAAAAAAACATACTGATTGATTCACGTTTAAATGTCAAACCAGCAATGCTTTATATGGCTAGTGTCAAGAGTTTTTATGTAGTTCAAAAGAGCGTGTAAAGAGGCCGCTAGTGTAAGTTGGTAAAAGGTAAATAAACATTTTTCTTCCAATAGTTTCACTTTTTTTTCTCCTCGCCTTGGTATTTAACATGTTTACTACTTTAGTTCACAATTTGTGTGTGTTTTTTATGCCAGAAAAGAAGCTGCTAAAATTGTTAGTTAAGAAAATATTGTTAAACATTGCTTTACAGATCGTTAAGAAGAATTCATCACGATAATGGAAGCCATTTTAGAAGAATTTGAATAATCAGAACAAAACTTATATACTGAACAATAATGGTGCCATCAGAATGAATACTTATTTTGAATTGCAGTTTGATTCGTCAAAGAAATGCCATTCATTTTCCATTTCGATGAAAATCGAACCATTCGTGATAAAATTATTTAAATATGTCTTTCAATTATTCTTTAAAGATATGTAAAGCGATTTTGATTTTATCTGAATTTGAATTTTTGAAATACTCATTTCACACATTTTTGTGAACATCATTGTATAAACGCCATTTAATAAACACTATATTATTTGTTCTTCAGATTATCTGGTTATATAAGTCATTGAATATGCAGCTGGAATATTTGAATATCCACGCTTCCAAAAAAAATTGCTATATGCCTAACTTTTTTTTAATGTTTTTGTCCTGCATTGATTATTTTACTTATTTTACATAGTAGCGAGGTTATAAAATACGTATTATATAATAACTTTTAATATATTTGGGGTTGAATTTTAAAACTTTCAGTTGAAAATAGTCCGCTGCTTTATTTCACTGCAATTTCGTGATTTTTTAATAGGAAAAGTATTTTTTCTTTGAGTAATTGTACCGAAGAATTGCCTAGCAAATATGTCTAACTACATGTTAATTCTTCTATTGTAATCAAGTAAGTTTTGTAAAATATGGGGGGAGTGGATTTTTTTTTTTGTCTGCTCAACGAATCCAATTCGCATATTCTATTTTTAGTCATTAAAACAACTAATGGCAATGAATCGAATAGTCAGTCTGCTCACATTAGAAAAAAGATATTGGCAGACCTGCCAAACTCTTATGTATTTCAAGTAAAAGAAAAGTTGACTGACTGATAAAATCAAGCTATTACTTTCGTTTTTTCCAATTGTATTTTCTTTCTTTTGGAGAATTTATTTAAAGAATAAACAGCTCATACCTGCTTCCTCGTTCAATCGGCTAAAAACGAAGAAAAATACAAGCTCAATTAATGAATTTTTACTTTAATTAAACGCTACGTTTGTCTTCATTTCTCCTGGGAATCTATATTAAAACCATGAATATGACATTCTATCCATTTGATTTAAAATGCCTTTAAAAAGAAAATTGCATTTTTTAAAAGGAATGTGCAAGTAAGAATATACATATATTGCAATGTGTGTTATTAACCGAAAAGCTACTTTTGCGTTATTGAAATTCATCTGACACCCAAACTCATGAGTTTGGCATCCGCAAGAAAGTCATATGACTTTTTTTTTTAAATTCTACTTCAAAAGAAATATGAAGCGATAAAATAATGTTATGGGGAAAAAAAACACTTAAAGACTTCAATGAATGTTTTCTTAACCTTTTTTATTTGGAAGCATTTATCTGTAATTTTCCAATTTATCACATTTCTTTTAGAAAACTATATCCATTTGTACAAAAAAAAAAAGACTTTCTTCTTTCTTGAAATCTAATTACTACTTCAATTTGGTCTCGCTTCTGCTTTCCAGTAAATCGTATTAGCCTTTTTTTTTTTTGCTTAGGTTAATTTATGGATTGATTCTTCAGCCTAATATTTCAAGAATGTAGGTTAATAAAATAAAACGCTTTAAAAAAATGTCTGAAATAATTTAAATTCATTTTTATAAGAAAGCAACTGAATTGAACTCAACCAAACATTGCGCACTTATTAATATTTAAGACGATAAAAAACATTGTCCCCTTTCCAAAATGCAAAAAATAATTAATTATTCAGTTCATTAGAAATTAAATAAAATTTTGCCGTTTCTCGCAGTATTCTTACTGTGGAAAAACGGCGAAATATTATATATAAAAATTTTTGGAACATACTTCAATTTATTTTATCGCGGCAGATTTGCGCATAAGACGCGTCTCTTTACATCGTGGCACAAGAGCAACGTAGCAGAAAACTTTTCCCTTCATTGATTTTACTACGAGATTCCGATAGGGATTTTTTTGGATACGTGTCTAGTTAGGAAAGGGAATCTTAGGTATCTTTAAAAGAATGTCATAGGCGTTAGGGATTTTTAGACCTTTGTTCGTGGCATGGGAAATTCCAAACTTAACAATTTCTTAGAGCGTGTAAATTAATAGATGCATGACTTTTGAAATAAAAAAAGTAATTATATAAATTCTATTGCTATGCAACGTTGAGGTTTTCAACTGCATTACCTTTATTTCCTTACTTTTGGTATTTCAGCTTTATTATTAATTTTTATATATATATTTTGTTTGAAGTGTGTTTTAAAAGGGCTCTAAAATTTATTTATTAAAAATAAAATTGTAGATTTTAGAAAGAGTTTGCATGCTGTGATATTTTATATAAAATGAGCTTTTGCATAAAATAAAATTTGTTTGAAAAGGCGTATACTTAGAGGTGCCTTGGGATTCCATCGCTTGCTCATATTTAATAGATGTTTACTTTTCTCATATAATTCATAATTAAACTTTTGCTCTCCTTTAAGTATAAGTATGGTTTTAATGACGTTTTTATTATAATTAAGTGTACCTTAAATTGTCATTAGGAAAAACATTTTATCTTAAGCAAAACTGGAGTTTCAACTGGTTATGAATGTATGTAAGAATAATTGTAAGAAAACCATATAATTTTTTTCAGAACTTTCTTCTTATTTCAGATTTGTAAATATATCTACTGCTTTCCTAATGAGATATTGAAAGCAGCATATTTACAAATATTTTAAAATATTGAGTATTCAAATATAAGAATTAATATTTTATATTTTATTTATATTAAATACTAATTTTTATTTATATTTATTGAATTAATCCTTAATTAAAACTTTATTTATATTTATTGTATTAATACTTAATTAATACTTTATCTATTATATTAATTGAATTTATATATTAATTTATATATTATTATTAATTGAATTAATACTTAATATTTTGAATATATTCAAAATATTACGATTATAAAAAAATTTATTTCTCAAAAATCAATATTTATCATGAATATAAATTCGGCTGAGAAACAAGAAAATTCTCAGTATAATTATAAAATAAACTATAAAATGTTGTTCCATTTTTAATAAACTGACATTAATAAACAATAAAATTCAAAGCTATATTTGCTAATTATTATTTACTTTTAAAGTTTTACGTATGAATATTGATTTATATAACCGTTGTAAAATGAACAGTTATGAAACTCAGGAAAACAGTTCAAGTTTTTTTTCCAGCTTTGAATAGTTTGGGTAACTTATTAAAAATGCCGTTGAAGATGATGTATTTCAATTACTAGCATGAAGAATGATTTCTTTTTCTTAATATTTTAATTTATTCATCCATTCATTGCAAAATATTATTTTAATTTAAACTTTTACTTTTAAAGAAGACAATTATTTTCATTTTCTTTCTTTTAATGCTGACAAAAAATTTTCTCAGCTCTAAATGTTAAAGTATGTGGCTTTGAGTGGGCTGAATGTTTTCGAAATGAAATGGGGGCTGAATATTTTGAGATCTTATATTAAATAGATTAAAAAAACATATGAAAAAAAATAGTTAAAGTCAAAAATGAAAATAGCATGGGTTTTTTTTGTTTGTTTTTTTATGCAGGAAGCACAACCATTTTGTAGCGAATACCTTATAGTTTACATGTGCGTGAAATGATTTTTCTAAATTTTAGAGATACTTTAAGAAATGTATTAGATTCTGAAGTAAGAAATAAGAAGTATTTCTATTCAGTCTTTTAAAACTGGGTTTCATCTTATACATAATGCCAAATTCTGAATTTTTCCGCATTTTAAACATTAAAACAACTGTAAATTTTTTACATAAAATGATTGTTTATTCTACTGTTCAGAAATTGCAGAATGTATTGAAAACTCTTCGGACCAAATTTGAACAATAAATATACACTAGATAATTTATGAGATTTCTTCGGTAGAAGATTTTATAAAAATTTAGAATTAGAGAAAAATAACCTTTAAAGATGTAAAATAGCATTAAAATGTATATCATGGAAATAAAAATGAATGCAAATTCCCCCAATAATAAATGTAGGAAAATTTAAACGGTTTTATAAGCAACACTTTTAAAAAAATTATCAAATATTGAATAAATCAAATTTGATATTTTCGATAAAAATCGATTTTCCACCGTATTCACTCATATTAAATTGATTGATTTGATTTGTTATAATCACATTATGACTTCAGTACACATTGTGAATAAACTATTGTAGACGAATTCCACAAATTTCTCTGTCAGTCGAATGGTGATGATGGCATCGACATCGCAGATATGTAAAGATAATCGACGAAAATGATGATGGAACATTGCGGAACTCACGAGAATCTCCGTCTGATTAATAATGACTCGAACAAGCAATCATTCAACCATGATGGTCAAAATTCCCGGAGGAGACACAGGAATTCTCATTAACGAATATGAATAAATCTTTTGAGCTGAAATTGAAATTTCTAGATATCAATAACAAATCAATGTGAAATGTGCTGGTTCCTTTAGAAATTTTACAAGTAAAAGGATGAAAGAATATAGTACTTAGAAACATATTATATGTATAAAAGGTTAAGTATTTCAACATATTTATGCAGGAATAAACTGATTTAATCCTTTCAAAACCAGTTTTTTTCGTTTCCAAAATTGAGGTAATTTATGGCTCTAATGGGCCGAATAAAGTATAAATAGCTATATTATGCTAAAATAAAAAATAAAAAAGTAACTATAGGTGATGTTTTTGAGGTGGGTCATATGTGTCCCAGTGGCCTTTTTAAATGCCACACATGTGTCCCAGTGGCCTTTTTAAATGTCACACATGTGTTCCATTGGGGTTGAGGTGACCTTATAAAATACAGTGAAAAATTGAATCTCTATTTTTTTATAATATTTTAAAACAATTTTATTGCAAGAAAAATTCTTACCAATTACATATCCAACATTATTCGTGACATTTCTATGTATGATACATTGCAAAACATTTTTGGCAGAGGGCAACTTTACTCATGGAACATATAGCTTTCGTTCGGGTTTCTTTATTACTACTTTATTACTAAGATGTGGTTAAAAATTACACTAACATATGAATGTTATCACAGAAAACAATTGTGACAAGCACTTCCATAAATTCCCCACTTATCCCTTCGGATGATTTAAAAATAAGCGACGCATATATGGGGCTCAAATTTATTGCGTGATTTAGCAAAAAGAACTGTAGAAAACATAAAAAATTTCTTGCAATTATTCCAACATATAAAATCACTTTCCACAGTTCACTTACTACCCAAAATTACTAGATCAATTGATTTCCGCAGAAGAATTTAACCCGTTAACTAACATTTTTTTAAATCTATTTCCTCTTCAATTGCTACGCAAGTGAAGAGAATAATCTTTGAATATGATTATTTCAATCTAATCTTTTTCAAATGAGTTTTAAGCCGGAGGCTATGACATGAGGGTCAAATGCCTACCACAAATACTTTTAACTAATGCTCAAATATTTAAACTATTTTTAAAATATAGTAGGATGTATACGTTTCATTAGTAATCAAAGGGTTAATAATACTTTCAAAGTTGTTATTTTACAAAGGACTACTTTTTTCTGCACATAAAAACACAAATCTAACCCTCCTTTCCTTCTTTCTCATGAAATTTTTCTACGCATTTTTAAAAAATATAATTCTGAAAGTTTTTTTAAATTATCATTTGATAAACTTATCAGCCGAATTTCCAAAATTTATGAATTTTTTTTAATTTTTTTTATTTATTTATCTTTTATTTCTTGTATTATTATTATTTTTCATCCAATATTTTGTACTGAGGTTGTTTTTTCTTTATTCGTTTTGTTTCTAAGTCCTTTTATCCAACTTGACTTATTTCAGGCTTTAATTGATATTATTTTGTAAATGATTTTTGTGCACATCCTAAATAAGGTTCGTTTCAGTATCCTGAGACTACCACTTTTCGACGCTATCTTACTAAGGGGGGAGATCCGAAAGGATGAATGGATCTCCGGAATTCTTCATCATTCTGTGACCGTGATTTCTGACCTATCAGATACTTTTTCGTTCAATTTTTTTTTTCACGCGTATGTGAGTGTCATTTCTTTTCTGGCCGTATTATTGTTTTTTTTTAATTTATTTATTTTTTTATTTTTGCGAGTAAACTTTTTTTACTTTATTGTGCAATGTAAACATCTTTTCTTTTCTTTTTTCCTCACATTCCTATTTTGGCGAATTAAACCCATCCTAACGCATGTGCAAAATCGCGGTGGGTGTTAGAATCCATTGGCAAACAATATGCTTCAGGATTTCAATTTTGTGCATTTCTGTATTCTCAATTACAATTCCTTATTTTAATATTTCGAATACTTAATAACGAATTAATCAATTATTGGTTCAAAAATAAAAATAATGTTTTAAAAACTTTTTAAAATTAAATTTGTTCGAATTCGTTTTGCTTTTGTAATCGCGTCTGTTTTGCATTCCTTTTTTAATTGAAATTGTTTAAAATCTTTATTTACATTTATTAAAAGTTCAAAATCACTGCTTTTCTTTCAGCTGAAAAGACCTTTTTCTAATTTTCCTTGTTTTCCCACCCACACACGCCCACTTTCACTAACTTGAGAATTTCAAAACCCTAGTGAAAGGGTGTTAAAGTAAGTTATCTTAATACTAATACGTGGGATTTTCCTATTTTGTTAATTAGTATTTTGCCTTTGGTGTTTCAGATCGATTAAGAAGATTTAAAGCATAAAATAAGTTTTCCATTATGATATTGATTGGTATACCATCTGCAAACTGAGCGATGTGAAAATCGTTACGCTCAGATTGCACCGTTGCAGTTAGAATTAACAAATATAGTATGAAGATATTTCTTGAGTAAAATTCGTTCACTAAGAATGAGATTTCTGAAAACTTTATTAATTGTTTGAATTTTGTTTAATCTCAAATTTTCATCAACGAAATATGGATTGAAATCTTTATATATTTTGTCAGTAACTGTCAATAACATGTAATCGCATAAAAGATTAATTAAAAAAATATTTTTAATGAAAACAATTTTGCTTCTGCTTTCTATTATTTAGTTTTAATAAATTTTCAAAATTATTTTTAAGTGTACTTCATAAAAATTTTGTTTCTTCTTTCTATTCTTTAATTTTAATATATTTTCAAAATTGTTTTTAAGTGTAATTCACAACAATGCTTTTTATCGTTATAATAATATTTAAACTAATTTTGCTATTTCATCTAATCCTTCACTGGAATGCTTCTGTAATGTCATGATTTGATATTTGCACGCTATTTTTAAATCATAACCTAGTCGAAGCTATGATTTAATATATATATATATATATATATATATATGCTATTTTTAAATTATAACCATGTCTATGATTTGAAAAATGCTTTCTTTGGACATTAAACTGAACGAAAATTTTCATTCTCGCTTTTATTAATATAATGATTTTAAGGTGACAATTTTCCAGTGAAATGCATGATATATTAACGTCCCGTTTTGAAGCAACATTAGGGCTATTTGGGGACGGATTTTGATGTTTAAATTTTGATTTCAAATACAATACATTTTCAAAAATGTTAGACTTTTTTTTCTTCTTTTGATTATTTATAACCCTTCCCATGTGATGCTTTGTTTCCTTCCCACCAAAGTATATTTGCTCTAGGTCGTAGTCAATCTGTAATTAATGATTAAAGGCTAAATACACACACTCATTTTTTTTATTAGTAGAGATTATGGTTGATAAAATTATTGTACTACGTCAAATTTTTTGTCATTTTCTACTGACATGCTTGTTACTTCTAAAATAGTGTAGAAACAAATAAAATTAATGGGCTTCAAAAAAAGTTGCTAGTTTTTTTAAAAAAAGAAAATGACCATCTAAAGTGACGAACTCATTATTGAAAAAATCAGAAAATCCAAAGCGGACATCAAACTTCAAAGATGGATATGAGTGAGAAAAAAGTCCCGGGGGAGGGGAGAAGTATACTTATAAAAAGCAGGTTTTGGAATTTGCGACGCATTTGTGTGTTTCCGACGAACAATGGCTGTTGCTTATTGCTCTGTTGACAAGAAATGGTCGTGATGATCTCAAATGATAGTGTCATGATTTGGGAAAGGAAGAAAAATAATTTCTCCTAATATATTTCACCTGTTAGATATGGGCCTGCATTTTACATTGTCATTTGATTTACATATTTTAGTCTGGATTTTAAATTGAGATCGTTTGGATTAGTATTGGAAAAAGGGATTTACAGAGATACAGAGGAATTATTGCTTTCCATATTTTATACATTTAAACTTATTTTTGGAAAAAAGAAGAAACATCTATTAAAAGAAATAATGGATATATTCTCACAAGTTGTAGAAAAAAACTGAGGTTCTGAATTAAAAATAAAGACGATATCCAGGATAATAATACTAGAATCCTATTGAATTTTTTAGGTAAATGAGCAAGACAAGTTTATTTTTAGCTACAAAATTGCATTATACATTCTTTCTTAAGAATAATATAAAACCAGTCCGGAACTGAGTCAAAAAACTAATAATGGCTGTTAAAGTTCAGTTGTTTAAAGAACATTAAAATTAATAGTAAGTCTAAAAAATACTGCATAGTTTTTTTTACCCTATTATATTGTTTTTATTTCGGAGACTTTTAAGTCTTTACATATCATTGTTTTGCTTATTCTAATAAAATGTTTATCCTTTCGCTGATATTCAGATATTCCATTTTACAATCGTATTTCATGCATGTTTCCTTTTCTAAGTTTAAATTTATTAATAACAGGAACAATTTGCTGGATTTGAAGTGATTTGTCTTGTATTTATGAAACAAATTGTTATTATAACAACGACTTTCGTTATACGATATGCCTGTAATTCTGTTAATTGCCCAAATATAGAATCGAATAAACCAAATATACTTTTTGGGACACAACTTTGACAAACCACTCTTTTATTTATTGCTCTGTTTTCAAGCTATTTGCTCATTTTGGAGTTGTGTTGAGTTTTGGAGTTTATTTATAGATTTTCGCTGAAAATATGATTACTTAAATACAATACAACTAGTTAAAATAAAAGAATTTCATAGTTCAATCATCTGTTATATTCCTAACTTCCGGATCCCAAGCAAAAGATAACAATTCTTCGTAAATTGGAGCTAAAACGTAAACAAGTCTGGCAAAAGGCTACTCATTAAAAGAGGTTAGGAATAGAAACCTTCGTTAGGAGAATCTTATTTGTTTCTATTTTATCAAATAAGAAATAAAACTTAGCTGCGTTTTTTTTTGTCTTCCTTAAGAATAGCAGTCTAATAATGATCAGAAAACGCGTTCTTGCCTGTTGTGCAGTGCGCATTTTCAGATGTTTTTTTCTCTCTCTCTTTTTTAGATGGCAAGAAAATGAAAAGAAAAGACCAAAATGTAATTAACTAAGAAAACTTCTAATGAGAATGCTTTTATAATTAAGATTCATCGCATTTATATAGGATTCTTTATAGTTTTAAGACTTTTTTGTGAGCTTTTTTTAGTTGGTCTTTTGGAGACGACTTTTTAAAAAAAATTCCAAAGAAGCTTTTTCTGCATGTTATTTTCTTCTTAATTTCGTTCTTACCTCAACGTTTAAAAAATGCAACAAAATCAAGTTAAATTCTTTTTTATATATTATTTAATTAAAAGATTGATTTATAATGCAAGGAGACTTATGCTATTGCAGTTATTGGTAATAATATACTGCTTAGTAGTGAAACTCTATTTTAAATATTTCGGAACTGAATAATTTGAGGCACTGATGAATTTCAAGAAAGAATTTACAGCGTTAAACATATTTATGATAAATTTTTAATATTTAATGAAAGTTTAGGATTGTTTTCTGATGATATATATTTTGTCCTAACTCTTCAATGATATTATTTTCAATACCATATTCTTTTACGATTTTGTTACTGTGGCCATATTTTGTTAAAACATTTTCAACTTCGTAAAACAATAATAAAAGCGTACTTGCGTACTTTTTAATTTCAGTATTTTTTTACTTTTCAATCATTGATCTATTCCATAATTTACTAATTAAAATAAATTTTTCTCAGAATCGTTGTTGACATTAATAAAAAAAAGAACAATATAATTAAAATGGATTAAACCAACAAAACCGAATCAACAAAAAAGCACTTCATTCCTTTGGAATGATATTTTTGGAAGCACGGACTGCTTATTCCCCTCCCCCCCGAAGGAATATTTTATAGTCGAAAAAGGAGATACTGCATATAATGTGATGTACATAAATTGAACTGAAAACTCCTAGCGAAAGAAGTTCCAAATAATGTGGTTGAATCTGATGTACTGAATGAAACGTAATATTCAAACAAGCTGCAAATTGGAGTAACAGGCGACATGACTGATGCATTCCGTGTCAAAAGCCATATTGTTAAATATAATATCTTCTTGTTAAAAGATACGACTCATCGAACACGAGTCGATTGTTTGAATATTGCACTTTTTTTTTTAATTTTATATCATGTGATTTGATAAAAATTTTAAGCACATATACACATTTTTGTAAATTGGGGTGTAATAGGCTTTCAAGATCTTGTCACGGTCCACTTAGAATTGAATGTCAATCTACAGTTCAGAAATATCTGCTATAAAAATATTTAGGTGGATTCTAGTCTTTAGGAATGATCCCTTTTTTTTAACTTTATTTTTGCACCAATAAATCGCATTAAAAATAAGCAAAATTTTTAATTTTATCTTTATGCAAACAATACTATCACGCGCAAGAAAACAGAAAAAATTTGAATAATCTGAGTCTTTTTCTTATTATCTCGTACGATTTAAAAAAGGAATAAATATGATACTTTTAATACTTTTAGCGTTTCATTTATTTTCTCACGATGACAATGAGGTGCATAGTTTACAATTTTTTATACTACGATATTATTATGAAGTGCATCAGGAATCTTAAGAATTGAAGGAGCAGTTGTCTTTACAAAGACAGCCGTGGAAGCCTCGCCATTCATAGACAGGATTTTTCCAGGGGATCTTAACATGGGAATAACCTAACAGGGGATTCCCCACCAGGAAAAAAAAAATATCCAGAGAACCTCAGGAAATGATCACGAAAAAAATTAGATCGAAATTTTTCTAGATATTATAACCACAACTAAATGAACTGAGAGCAGACTACAGTATAGATTTATTGCACAGTAGAAATAATGATAACACAGGGCATCTTATAGAAGTTCAACTTTTCCACCAAACATTTGCGCGTCAGTTGCAATGAAGTTAAAGACCTTTCCCACATGATGTTATAATGCATAAAGTATTCAGCCTACAGAGTTGTGCCCTGACAAAAAAATTATGATGATTATGATAATAGTTAAAAAAAATCATATAGTCTTTTTTTTTTGTCTTATTTGCCATCACTTGCCATCAAAAATCGTCATTCATGTTTTCAATTGCAATCTTTTTGCATACAATCCTTGCTCTTTTATATACCATTATGATTATATTCAAATTCAAGTTTGTGATGTACATACGTACGCTGTTTCCCGAACAATTCGAGTTAACTCATTTGCATCATACGAAAAAATGAGATTGACTCATATTAGTAAACAAATTTTTATAAGGATAAAATACTCCAAAACAATAATAAAACCGAAAGCCAACATATGTAATAAAGAGTTTATAATTTTATTTAGTCCAGGGAAACTATACATAGAAAATAATTTGAGAAATTATATTGAATAGTTTTACACAGTATGATAACACTTGAAAATTTCAATACATATAACCATATGGCAGTTATTTCACTGATAATTTAAATCCTTTTTTTTTCTTTTGTAACAAACGCACTACACAAGGTTTATGATCTTTCCGCGGTGGAGCCGTTTCAGCGGGGAATAGAAAATGTTGGCTAATAAATATAATGTTGGATATGGCATAATTTCTTGTGTTGCCGATGCTTTCATTTTTGGTTTAATTCTTTCATTTATATCTTCTACTAACTTTTGAATGAAAACACGAAATCCCTATATTCATAAACAACTTTGAGAATAGATGTAAAAATTCAAAAAGGCCATGTCAAGAGAACAAAAAAGTTTATTTTTTCGTAAATCTATTGAAGATCTTGCTTAGTATGGAATGTGCTAAGTATCTGATTTCCTTTTACAATCAACACTCTCCTCTATATGGGCACATACATACTGTGACTAGTGTTTTGTTTTCATGCGCATAAATAAATAACAGATATCTGCGCTTGTGTGATAATGACCAGGAAAATAGCGTCCCTATATGCACTTATAATGCAAATGTGTAAAACAAAAACGAAGAATTTTTTATAGGATATTACATTCTTTTAATGACACTGAATAGACTAAACGAAAGATAGCTTTAGATTGTTTGGAACCTATAATCATAAATTATGTCCAATAGAAAAGCATATTCACGAATTCCGCATATTCAAGAAATAGAGTAGCGTATGTTTCTACTACCTCTGGCGAACCTATGGTCAAAACATACGAGTGTATCCGAAAGACAATGTACCACAATTTTCAGTTATTTATCCTATTATTTGATTTGAAAACTTAATGAATCATTGCATGAAGTTGTTTTAATTTTATTATATTTAGAACTGGAATATTCACAAACCTTTTTCCTTGTAAATATACGAAACGTTTTAAAGAATTTCCCAGAAAATAAGAGATATTTGGAAAATTTGCCCATTTTTTTTTTCACTGCCTTTTTTTTTTTTTTTTTGATGTACCCATTTCTTAATTAAACTGGAAGGGAGAAAAGTCGAAAAATAAATGCCTACTTTTCAGAGATTTTTAAATCACAGAAAAACAACAAAAATTTCTTTATAATAAAACATTACGCATATAAATACATTTATATTATTACATATTTATTTTGGAGATGGAAATTTGTCATTTGAAAATGTTCGTTCATTATGATAAATCTTTTATTATTCTTTTTATTCTGTAATTGAATACTTTTTCTTTTGCATAATTAATTTAAAATTTAATATAGAGAAATTGTAAAACATTTATTGAAGAAAAGGAGTTATTCATGAAAATATAGGGTATTTTTAATCCTACGCCTGAACTTATGCATCTATATTTCGCATACAAAAAGTGACAAAATTGTAAATAAAATATATTAGCTATCAGAAGGAAAAAAATATCAATTTAAAAAATATTGCATTGTTTCATAAAAAGAATACAGCAAAAAATTCCGAATAAAAACCAAAGCTTTTAAATGTTTTTCCATGCATTATCTTTTATAAAGAATTTGCTATCCCTAGCAATGTTTTGGAAATAGAAAACACTCAATTTGATACCACCTCTTTACATTTCCACCTTGGGAGATTTGTCTACCAATAAGAAAATGCTGTATATAAACCGATTTTGAAACTTTATCAAAAAGCACTTCACTGAAAATATGCAAAACCTGAATCTTTCAACCAGACTATAATAAGAGCAAGAACCTGAAATCTCTAGAGATAGAGAGAAAAATACCCCTCAGCCTTCTTATTAAGCTCGCCGAGTCGCACGGCTCTCTACCAATCACATCCGAAGATCCAGTCCAAACGTTAGCAAATACGCCAGAATCACACGGAAATTCTTTGGAAAAGATAATTTCATCCAGGTAACTGGAATGACGCAAGTAAGCATCTCCGGTGGACTTTTGTGAAGAGGTCACCATGGCAACGTGCGACGGAGCGGAAGTGGGGGGAGGGAAGCAAAAGAAGATCGTTACAGCAAGACAAAAGGCTTAGCTGAGCCTTTTCCATCATAATGGGAATGCATGTTCGTTATAGTCACTCGACTGGAAGAAAACGACATTTTTATTTCATAGAGTGCTATTTTTCTATTTCGGAGAATGGCAACTGCTTTGATTCTGAACAATCAAAACGTTATTACGTTTTTCTTTTTGGCATCGCTGCTGATGGATAAAAGTTAGATCTATGAATATCCTTTGGCTTGCTGTCGATTAGTTATTTTTTTATTGTCTACAGCGTCGAATTTTAATTTTTTTTTTACTTAAAATCAAAGGAGTTTTGTTAAGCGGAGAATATTTTTACTCTAAAAGAGACATTTTGAGAATAATATGCCGTGAAACATTTTCAACTATTGTAGTAGCTTTAAACTTACTTTAATAATCTTAAAATTCGGTTTTTTATTGAAAGGAAACAATTTTCTATGCAAGCTACAAAAGATTTTAAATTCTAGTTCATTAAAGGTAAATACGTTTTGAGATTAAAGAGTACTTAATACTTCTTATATACTGTTTCGTTCCTCTATTATTATAAATTCTTTAACATCGGGTAGTAAAATACCATTAATGAAGATTAAAAATGAAATTGGGAATCCTTTTGTATTGATAAATTTAGAGCTTACAGGAATAATATATGTAAATAAATTTTGGAATTTAATATATTTATTTATTTACAAGTTGATGTCAAATATATCAATTTACGATAAAATACTTGTTTTGGAGGAATTAAATATTTATCTTTCGTTTCACTGATGTCACATGTGTCGTTTTTATGCAGTTGTTCTTTGCATAATTCTTAGTTTTAAAATAATAAACTGTGAGCAATTGAAAAATCCATTTTTGAATCATTCAACTCTTTTTTTTATATTCTTAAATAAATTCTAAGTATTCTTGGATGAACATTTTAAAGCTACAGATATGTATTTAAATAAATGATTTCAATATTGATATATGGGATGATATGAAAAGCATGTTTAGAAATTTATATAATCTATTTCAAATAATGGTTTTAGGAAAATTTCAGACACTTTGTGTCGGATCTACTGATTTCATTTAATGACAATTACGAGGATGTTGTCTGCACTACCGAGCTCTACAAATTTCGAATCTGCACCTGAAAAGAAATCTAAGGCAGAACACTGCCTTTTCATTAGCAAGTGTTAATGAAATAATCGGCATGACACCAAATTTAACTTTTTAAAAAAACGTAATTAACTTTCTCTTATGGACAACACATAATAGACACACATTTAATACAAGAACTTCGAACCTCCACTAGCTCTCCTCATACGCCGTATCTCTCTTGCCGATCAACTCTCGAATTCACTTCACTTCAACTCATGCGCTGTTTCCCTTCTTTCGCACCGGCCTCACAATTAATTTTTGAAAATTATCAAGTATGGAAATAGAAAGGAAAATGTAATATTATATATATAACTACGTACTATTTATATTAATGTTAAAAAATAATTTAGTTGGTTATAGTCTAGTTAGGTTCAGTTGTACACTATCATTTGAACTGGTCTTATTAAATATTGTTTTAGTATTAACTCAAAAAGTTATATTTACAGCTAAAGACCTCTAAGATTCCAGTTTATTCTTTGATACTATTCAAAGTTCAATCTTTCTTCCAAATTCGTGGAATCTAAATGCTTAGAAAACAAAGGCAAAGAAAAATTCGAGACATTTTATTACTCTTTATTTGAAGAAATTTTATTTTCATTACAAAAAACAATTATCCAATTATCTTTTGCCGTGGAAACATCGTGCATTAAGTGGCCATATGCTCTGAATAATTGTCATCCGCAGGAATCTTCATGTCCTTACGAGTTTTAATCTCGCGACGAGTTTTAACATCAGATATGAAGATGAGAAGCTTCTGGAATGATGGTTGGTTCTCGTTACCCAGTTAGATACAAAAATGATGTGTGGTTAGCTTTCCCCTACCGATGACGGTTAGTGACTTCCATAGGAAGGGTTGTACTTTAGTGATGGTCCTTACAACTGAAACTTATTTCCCACCCATTCTATCGTGGCTATACGATTATTCAGATCTCTCCGTGTGCCTTTAGTGGGGGATCATAGTAACCACTGTATGGTTCATGCATGTAGACTTGTATCATTTCTCGCATGTATTAGTCGATTTACTTGGTCAGGATGTGTTGGGTTGGGATGTTTAGGACTGATTAGGTTTGGATGTTAAACAATAAATAATTATTCTTCATTTTTCAATAAATTATTGGAACAGAAATATGTTAAGAAATAACTGATGATATGCATGCCTTAACTAATGATAATATAAACCACTGATCCTAGGCATTTCGGCCTCAGATTCCCTTTCATCATGTACTTTTTTTAATGTTTCCATCTATTCTTCCTCCTAGGATTTTATGTTTTTATTGAAACTTCAGACAACAGAACACGATAGACTAACACGGTCCATAAAAGGGTTTGAATATACGAAACTTACTTATCACTCTGATGCGACTTCAGAATCTGCAGATCTTGTTTAGAAATGTAACCACTATTGTCTCGGTTTAGCGTAATATCATCCGAATTACGCATTTTAAATATGTATTAATTAATTCATTATTGAACTTTCTTCAGATAGACTGAAACAGGAAATTGCCTAAATAAACCGATGTTCCAAATATCCGGAATGAACTAGATTGTATATTATATGTGCACATAAACCAATATCAAATAAAGTTATTGGAATCAGTCTGTTAAGTAAAATATTATTAAATTAGTAATATGAAATAGTTAGGTTATATTATACATCTGGATACAGTTAAGCCCATTTAATGCTAATAAAACCTTCGATGCTTATTTCTGTAATTCTTTTGTATCTTGTTTCCTTTGAGTTAGTAGAATATCAGACTCACCAAAATCTAACAACATTTTGTAGTTCTATTATTTAGCGAAAAATTTTATCAAGAATATCTATAAAAACATTCAATGAAGCAGTCTGAAATATCCAAAAATCTTAATCTTGAAATAATCAAAAATCCAACCATATTTCTTTACAAGCCATTATTTTCTTGAGTAAGTTGGAATTTAAATACATTCTATACAAACAAATAAGTTTGCATTAACCAGATTAATACTCTTTATACTGAAATTTCACAAGATCTGCATTTAGGAAAATTTCATAATTCTAAATGTAACTGCCTCTCCGATCTCTATCATCGCAGAAAACACGAAGACATAAAAACAGATATCATTCATATTGCATCAAATATTCAGATACTGTAAATCTTTGTTTGAGTCAAATTTCGAATCAAATATTCTTGGAGCCATTGCGCATTCGACTGCTCTTGTACCACTGCACAATCATGACCTTTGAATAACAAACCGAACTTATTGCAAAGCATAAAATTACAAAGAATTACGCTTTAATATTTTTAAATAAAAATTATCAAAGAACTGAGAATATTCTTACATAAAATAATTTCGTATGATTACACAAACTAATTATGTTTCCGCTCATTTAGCTTAGATAAGAAAACGAGAGAAAAATTCATCTCTGTAGCCTGCTGTGCTTTTGAGCTAACATTCACAAGAATACATAGATCGACAATCAGCAATTCCCGCGACAGATTCGACCAACATATTATTATAATTTAGATGGTTTCTTCGGTGTGCGTTTTATGTTCAGCCCTAAAGAAAGAAAAAGAAAATAGAGAATGTATTTTTCGTCTCTTTCTAATGATTAAATAGATTCAAAATTTGCTACACATCTGCAATTTTGACTCAAAGATCTTACTAATCTCTCAAATTTGTTATACGTCTACAATTTTGATTCAAACATCTTACCAACATTTCGAATTTACTACACATCTACAATTTTGACTCAAAAATCTTACCAATCTCACGAATTTGCCACACATTTACAATTTTGACTCAAAGATCTTACCGATCTCTCATATTTGCTACACATCTACAATTATTGTGTTTTTATTTCTATAGCTCGACAAAAAGTAACTACAGATTGGATCCAAAATCTGAAAAACCGTTTAACAATAACACTAATATTTAATTAATAATATTGTTTGATAAAATAATATAGCATATTTTATGTTTAAATAAAAATTATAAAACGAAAATTGAGAAAGAATTTCTTTTGCTCTTCATTTATTGAATTCTAAATTTATTACAATTTAATACAATCTTCATATAAAGATAACTTCAGGTGTTATGTTCTCACGTACATTTTCAGGCAAAAGTAATTTAGTTTTTCTTGAAATAGAAACATATTTATAATTTATATCTATATGTGAATCAATGAATATCAACCACTGTTCGCCTTTGATTTAGCAGTTCCCCAAAATTCGAATAAACAGACAGAGAAAAATGAAACTCATTAAAATCTTATTCTGCAATTCTAATGCTGAAATGATATGCTAAATTTTACTTTTAAGATGAACGGATATACAAAGACACTTCTCATTAAAAGATCGCCCCAAAATGTGTTAGAGATTTGCAATTTTGATATGAAGACCAAATTCTCAATCTATTTTTGTTTCAAAGGTTTTTTATACTCCTTGTTTCATTCATGGACTGTGTTCACAAACATGAGGACATGAATTTGAAAATGATGTTTTCGGAAAAAAGGAGGCTTAAAACACGAATCACGAAATTCTCTGATGAAGTTTTTGATTATTATTTATAACACTTTCTGTAATAAAACAGTTATTCAGAAGAAATTTTTTTTCTTAAAATAGGAAAGAGCTGCATTAAATATGAAATGAAAGAGAAAATTCCTAAGGCATGCAAGAAGGTAAAATAAGCAGCGACGAAATCAGATGAAACATTAGAAATTCAAGAGTAAAATAATTTTCAATCAAGAAACGGAAATAATATTGTAGTTATATCGTTGAAAAGTATTCCCCAAACTACAGCAGAATCGGATGTGATCGTGTATTCAAGGATGGAGATAAATAGGATGAAATACAGATTTAATCGAGTGGATTTCCTGCATACTGAATAAAGTTCCGTTTGAACTCATTTAAATTTGGAGGCGGCATTCATTATTGAATTTTCACTATATCATGAAGCATAACTTTAAATGCTACTTTAATGAGTTGTTGGACTGTTTACAGGCTCACAAACAAGCCAGAAACGAATAGTCCCAATTCAGTTTAATAATTCCGATCACGAAATATAGCGACCCTTTGATGAATAGAGTCCAATACATATACATACACACACACACTCACACACACACACACACACACACATATGTGTGTGTGTGTGTGTGTGTAATGATTCCTCTTAATCGGATACTAATTAATTTCCAAATTTTTATCTTCATTTAGCCCATATTAAATTCTAAAATGTTCTCTTATTTCCTAGATCCGACCCTACTTTTTTTATTTAATTAATTCTATACGCGGTCTAGCAAAACTGTAAATTCAGCATTTTCTCACGTTTCGAGTGAAGGGATAAAAATCCTTAATATTTAAAGATACCTAACTTTCCTTTTCTTAAGATGACACGTGTCAAAAAATATCCATCAAAATCTCACAGTAAAGCCATATGCGAGGAAGGATTTCGGTCTCTCTTGTGCTCTTGTTACGAAGCAGACTTGTATTTTTTATCACTTATTCTTGTTCATAAATTATGCTTCCCGGGAAATAAATCGAATCTTCAAAATTTTCAAAAGCTTCTTCTATTCGTTCACACAACTTCTAAAAATTATTTTTGCACGCACACACAGACAAATAAATATTCATATAGATATAGATATGAATAAAGACATGGATATAGATATAGATAACCCGTCTGAAATAATCAATAAATCGTAAAATTAACAGAAAAAGAAATTCAATGTCAAGAGCAAAATAAAAATAATAGAGGAAGTAAATATTATTATTAACTTCAATATAATCAGAATAAATATGAAATTACAAGAATTGTAGACTGCATCTTAATGAACGATGCAATAACCCAACATCAAAAAGGTGTAAATAGCATGTGAAGTTTACGATCACATAATTAATTTTGATTCATGTTTACATTTATTCACATGCCGATAAATCAGTCTATTTAAACATTTAAAGAAACCTGTTCGATTTGATGGATGCCAAAAAGGAAATTAGAATTTGGGCATCTCATAATGATAGACCAAATGGGGTGGAGATATTTTAAACTCCATTCAGTGTTCCAGATTTCATTAGCCTTTTTTATTATAAATAGTTAATCCCACCTACCCTGAAATCGTTTTTTGAATAACGTTCATATCATCTAGATGTATTTCGTACAGAACTGATATAAATCTAGAAATCTAATTTGTAACCCGCGTATCAAATTTTATTCTTCTGTATCAACGTATTTTGCAGTTAAGATGGATTGTTCACAGATATATTTAATGTCATAAATGAATTTCCTCTCCCCTGAAAGGTATGAGATTTCAATATTCACCGAGGCTACAATTATTGTAGTTACAGCTTTCAATGACAACATTTTCTTTTAGTGCATTCGGTATTCAAAATTAAAAGATCTCAATACTCTTAAAATAACTCTGCATCCTAAAAATAAATTTTTGAATTTTATCCGTGTTCGTGGAATCATAATAAACCAAAAACGGTAAGTGGTATTTTGGCCAAAATTGCAGTTCTGCACCAATTGGGTCGAAACAAGAAGACGAAACATGCCTAAGTAAATACCATTTATTCGATGCTTGTTTTGAAATTGTTTAAAAGCATAAGACCGCTATGTGCCCATCATTCACCAATCAAATTTTACGTTGAATGAAAACATATAAAATTTCATTCGTTGGATTTTTTTCCTCACAGACGTAGTCGCTGAGATAAAAGAAAATTTCTAGAGCATTTCAGACATTGTGTTAATTTCATACGCTTTACCACTTTGCTAAATAAATAAATAGTTTTTATTTATGTGCTATTGATTGAAATGAATGATTTTTACTTTCTTATATACGAAGGAAGAAAATGTATAACAAAATCAATGAAGCAAGATTTTTGACGAATCTCCACATTTCAGACATTTGTGAGTCCTAAAGACTTATTTATGGAAATATGTAATCATTTCTGTCTGTGAAAACGATAGCTCAAAAAGGCTTTAATTTAGGCGGTTGATATTTAATATGTGGTCTTTAAAAAAAATTTCAGATTTCTATGAAACTTCTAACGATATCTTTAGCAGGAAATGTGTTTATCTGTCTATCCAAATGTAAATCGATTACCAATTTGATTACCACAAATAGATTGCCACAAAAATGTATGGAAGAAAATAAATAAACTTTAGAACCCAGTTTTATAATCTAAGGTATAGTTGTGGATCAAATTTTGTGTATATTTGTGTATATTTGCCTACATGTAAACGCGGTAATACAAGCGCAATAACTTAGATAAGTGAAATTCGATATGTGATCCAAAATCTATAGATGTGTGACACCTTACTATAACATTGCTTTCGATCTATCAATAAAACCATGACCAAAAAGTATACTTGGTTTTCTTCACTAAACTATGAAGCAGAATCACACATATGCAGGAGACTGAATGTATAGTTTGTGAACTCGTGAATTTCATTACCTTGTTCAAGACCCAAATATTTTATGCGGGTATTGACACTTTTATTGTGCTAAAATGCGACGACAGGACTTCATTTTAATTCTGAGTTGTTAATAATTTGCTAGTTTTAATTCTGAATTTCAAAGGGAGAGTCAGCCAATCAAATTGCCCTCACTAAAAAGATGTTTACTTTCTTAAAATTGGAGAATTGTTTTTATTAAGTAATTATTTCGAAAATTATAATTTGGAAACATGAAATTTATATGATAATAATAAACAAACAAATTAACTAAAAAATAAGCAACCAGGAGTTAAGAGAGTTTTTTCTTAATATTGCCGCATTGAAGAAAGATAGTCGAATCTCCCTGGCCGAATGGTCATGGCACTGGTCTCATAATCAAGAGACCGTAAATTCGAATCCCGCTAGAGACACTGAGATTAATGGTATATGTAAATATTTAATTTCTTGATTTTGTGTTTCTCTTTATTTCATGTTCCAGAAGATACTGGACATTTCTTTAGTTTACCAGACAAGTGCTCTGGACTTTTCTTACTGTCTCCAGAAAATTATTCTAGAATTTTCTCTGCTAGTATAGAAGCAGAAGATTTGTCAGTCACTATATTCTCAGTTCAGAGTTGAGTTAATAAATTAGTTTAGCTCTACTTCTTGTGTCTGTCATTGAGTTCCACACAAGACTACCTACATGACATTCTTTGGTGGAGGTGCCAGGTACGATTCCAGTCAACGTGGAAACGAATTTACGAAGAAGCGATCGCCTTAAAGACCTTGAACCTGAATTTGGACTTTATAATTCAGCAACCAGAAAGACAAGGAAAATGCCTGTGGAACAGGAAACTAAACCGGTCATTCTGATACCAGCAAAGCCACAATACAGAAATCCATCTATATTTAAAGGAGACGTGGGACAGGACCCAAACAAATGGCTTAAAGAATATGACAGAATGTCAAAATACAACAGATGGGATGACATGACTTGTCTCGCAAATGTGTTCTTCTTCCTGGACGGCACAGCGAAACAGTAGTTCGAAAATAATGAAGATAAATTGACTTCTTGGGATGTTTTCAAATCAATGCTAAAAGAGGTATTTGGAGAAACACAGCACTATGTAAAAAAAAGCAGAAGATGAACTAAAAAATCGAGCTCAAAAATCTGGCGAAAACACGCAGTTGTGCATCCAAAGCGTGTTGGGATTAGGCTATTAAGTCAAACCAGATATGTCAGAAGAAGAGAAAGTGTCCCCTCTGATGAAAGGAATCGCCGAAGATGTTTACCAGGCACTACTGACGAAATAAATAATCACTACAGAGGACTTTATTAAATGGCGTAGAAAAATTGAAGAGATGTAGCAAAAGAGCGTAGGAAATTTGAAAGGCTCCCAAATGTCGTACCAATGGCTGCAATTGACCAAGAACAGGAACTGGTATCACTAGTACGTCAAATAGTGCGTGAGGAGGTCCAGCGCCTCATGTCTCCAGTAGTCGATCCCGAACTCCCAGACAAAGCCATTGAAGCCATTGTTCGAGAAGAAGTGGAAAATGCTTTAGCTCCTTTGTCACCGACAACACCAGAGTGGACAAAGGTCAAACCAAGACGACGACCTTCCTATGCTGACGTTGCCAGACGACCTACGCCCGTAGCACAGCAACCACAGAGAAAGACAGATGTCTGGCGCACCTCTGATAGAAGACCCGTCTAGATAGAAACCCATTGTGGCCGCCGTGGCCATGTAGTTCGATACTGCCGAGATCGCAAAGCTTTTTTTTGAGTCATATCGGGCTAATAGGAGATATTTCGGCCGTCCGCCGTCGAATGTGGGACGCTATGCCGATGAATACAGCCGACCAGCAAACCGAAGTTTGTCGCCCAACCCATCACGAGGACGATCGCCGACACACCGCTATAAGATCTCCGTCGCCATATAGAAGATCTAGTCAATCTCCTATCCGGAGGAATGAGTAAAACTAAGCGGCGTGACCGTCCTTGGTTATTGAGGCCGCTAGTGACAAAAATCCTCCGATTACCGCAAAGATGTCCGGAAACAATATTGAAGTAATCATCGACAATGAGCCAGTACTTACCCTTGTGGAATCTGGAGCCTCATTTTCTGTTATCTCGGAGAAGTAACGTCGCCTACCGAAGAAAGTTATGTTTCCAACAATTAACAATGTTCTTTTAAAAGTTGCCGATGGAAATTAAGTGAGACCAGTGGGAAAATGTACACTTCTTCTCGAAATCATTGGCGTACCTCAAGCTTTTGAATTTATTGTTTTTCCGCAATGCAGTCACGATATCATCCTTGGTTCGGACTTTTAGGGCGCTTCTCAAGCTGTTATAGATTGTGGCCGTTCAGAGCTTTTGTTTCAAGACATCATTTGAGAATCCCAAACTCCAGACTCCAGCCGTTTATTCACGTTGGAAAAATATACAGTACCTGCTCGTCCTATCAGAAAGGTCACCGTCTTAGGCCGTAAGAACCTTCGAGCTATCGACATAATAGTGGAAGGAAATAGGAGGCTCCTCTTGAACAAGGAAGTTGCTATTCCGCTTACTATAGTAACGCTCCTTAATGGTAAAGCCGAACTATGGGTTGCCAACGGACAAGTGGAACCTCAGATCATCCCTAAAGGCATGTGCATCGGATATGCCGAACCCTTACGCAAAGACTGCGTAAATGCCATAGATGAAGGATCGTCTTATTCCACGACCACTTCAAAGGCAAAGTTGGGTGTCATCGATTATACCACGATGATAGCTCCGGATTTGAGGATCGACCAAAAAGAAAGAATGTTGCATCTACTCCAGAGGTTTTCAGAAAGGACTTTCAAGAAAGGAAGTCATCTCAATGTTAAACACCGAATAAACACAGGCGGCCACTTACAGAGTGTCCCCATCTGAACGCCGCATTATCAGTGAGGAGGTAACCAAATTGTTATAGATATCATTCAACCATAAGAAAGTCCATGTTCATCTCCAGTTGTATTGGTCAGGAAAAAAGATGGAAGCTGGCGTTTTTGTGTTGATTATCGCCGACTCAACAAAATTACCAAGAAAGACTTGTATCCATTGCCGCGTATTGATTACACCTTGGATTTCCTGAAGGGGGCAAAATATTTTTCGTCTATAGATCTCTACTCCGTTACTGGCAAATAGAAGTTGAGGAAGCCGATCGTGAGAAAACAGCTTTTATAACACTTGAGGGATTATACGAGTTTAAAGTGATGCCATTTGGCTTATGCAACGCTCCTGCAAATTTTGAAAGAATGATGGATAATCTTCTGCGACATTTAAAATGGACAATGTGCCTTTGCTGTTTAGATGACATTGTGGAGTTCATCAGAAACATTCGATGAACATCTTCAGAGGTTGAATACCGTCCTTCAGTGTATACAGAGCGCGAGCCTTATCCTGAATCCAAAAAATGTCGTTTTGGAGCACAACAGATAAAGATCTTGGGCCACTTATTATCCAGTGATGGCGTATGACCGGACCCAGAAAAAATAAAGGCTGTGAGTGACTTTCCCGTGCCTAGAAATATCCATGACATCAGAAGCTTTCTGGGATTTTGCTCTAACTATCGCCGATTTATAAAGGACTTTTGCCATAAAGCAGAACCGCTACAGCTAATACTGAAGGGAGACACAAAATTCTGCTGGGGACCTAAACAAGTGGTAGCTTTTGATAACTTAAAGACAGATCTTACCTCCGATCCTGTCTTAGGCCTTTATGATGAAAATGCACCAACGGAACTGCACACTGACGCGAGCGGAGATACGGAATTAGCGCAATATTAGTTCAAATCCAAGATGGGAAGGAAAAGGTGATAGCGAGAGGGACTATTGAAAAAATGTGAGAAACTATTCCACAACTGAAAGAGGATGCCTTGCGGCCATATGGGCTATAACTAAGTTTCGACCATATCTCTTTGGAAAGGCTTTCAAGATCGTCACTGAACATCATTCCCTGTGATGGCTGACAGGACTGAACTCAAAGATGCTGATAGTCTGTCCAGAAACCCATTAAAAATCGAGGCTTCATGCTCATGGGATTCCATAGGTGCCACTTTATTCACTAATCTCTCAAAAGAACAGATGAAAGATCCGGTATTGGGAAAAATAATAAGAGACCAACAAAGTACCGAAACAAGTAGACTGGGAAACTTTGAATTAATCGAAGGAGATTTGATCCGTCGGGAAGAAAATTTCTACCAGTGATCCCGAAGCATTTACGGCTCAGTATTCTAGAATCTCTCCATGACGATCCTACCGCCGGACATCTAGGATTCACCAGGACGTATGATAGAATAAGAAAGCGATTTCATTGGCCAGGATTATACAGAAATGTTCGAAGATATGTGATGCAGTGCCGAGAATGTCAAAGGAGAAAATCTATTTCTCAGAAGCCACCAGGTCATCGCGTGCCTATTCCACCTGTTGCCGCTCCTTAACATCGCATCAGAATTGACCTGCTAGGACGATTTCCAAAATCTGACGATGGCAACAAATGGATTCTAGTATGCACCGATTATTTGACACTGTACGCAGTCGCCAGAGCTTTACCGACGGCGGAAGCTACATAAATCGCCAAATTCCTACTATAGGACATAATCCTGAAGCATGGAGCTCCACGTGTTATCATTACAGACCGTGGCCAAGTTTTCCAGTCCAAGTTGGTGTCCGATATTAATCGACTGTGCAAATATCACTCATCGAATGACAACAGCCTATCATCCTCAAACAAATGGCATCACAGAGCGATTAAACAAAACGCTAGCAGATATGCTTTCTATGTATGTTGATGTCGAACAAAAGAACTGGGAACAGATATTGTTGTTCGTCATATTCGCCTAAAACACTGCCAAGCACGACACTACAGGTTTCACGCCTTTCTACCTACTACAGGGGCGAGAAGCTGAAACATCGTTGGTTACGATGTTTCCTCTCTGGAACAACGAGTTCAGCCAAGAAGACGAATAAGTTAGCCATCTGATCAGTAAGGCAGAAGAATCGAGGCTCAGCAGAAAGATCGCCGGGATTATGACTCCAAACATCGGATGGTGGCTCACGAACCAGGGGATTTGGTGTGGATTTTTATTCCAGTTCGTAAAAAAGGGCTTTTCGAGAAGCTCCTCAAGAGGTACTTCGGTCCTTATCAAGTTTTGAGGTGGTTGTCCGACATCACTTATGAAGTAGCCTATTTCGATCCTAATTCTAGAAGGCGGAAACCGAAGGAAGTTGTCCACGTTTTACGCATGAAGCCATACCATTACCCAGAAGAACAAGACGACCAACATTCTTATAAAATTATGGAGTTTCCGGAAAAAGACATTTCTCAAGAGACTATTCTCCGTGAAGACACGACAACTTATACTGGCCCTGCGACTCGATCAAGAACTAGAGCCACACAATGAAATGTCATAACATCGAGACGCTGTTCTTCTATGGAGGGAGCAATGCCGCATTGAAGAAAGATAATCGAAGCTCCATGGACGAATAGTCATGGCCCTGGTCTCATAATCAAGAGACCGTAAGTTCTAATCATGCTAGAGACAATGCGATTCATAGTATATGTAAATATTTTATTCCTTTATTTCATGTTCCAGAAGATTCTGGACATTTCTTTCGTTTACCAGACAAGTGTTCTGGACTTTTCTTACTGTCTCCAGAAAAGTATTCTGGAATTTTCTCTGCTAGTATAAAAGCAGAAGATTTGTCAGTCACTGTATTCTTAGTTCAGAGTTGAGTTAATAAACTGGTTTAGCTCTACCTCTTGTGTGTGTCATTGAGTTTCACACTAACGAATCTACGTGACAATATATATATATTTAATGTAACATCGATCACCAAATAATGGAACAGATTCTTATAGATTTTAATTAATACATTCATCGATATCCATCATTTTTCGAATCGATTTTAGGTAATTTACATCAAAAGTTTAAAAAATAAATTGTTTACGACAAATTTGCTAAAAATATTCTGCTATGAATATTCTCCTATGAAAAATATTCTCCATTGAAATGTTCAGGAAAGTTTACCTTTACTGTTGGTTTATTCTTGTATTTTCAATTTATTTATTTCAATTCATTATTTCAAATTCTCTCATTTTATCATAATTTTATCTAATTCCTCCGTCTTTCAAAGTCTGTCAAAATCCATCAGGAAATTATTTTAAATATTAGGAAATGGTTTAAGTACAGAATTGTTTGAAATTGAAATAAACAACTGACGTGTTTGTAAGAAATGCTAATGAAAAAGTTAAATTAATAAGGTGAAAAATTAATATTGGTACCTTTCTCCATAGAAGTTTTCTCACATATTCTGTTTTTTCATTCTTGAAATCTATACTATATTAAGGTTTCTACAAAATATAATACAGCATAGAATAAACATTCAGCAAGCGGATTATTTTTCTAGATTTGAAGTAACGAACATTTCGTATTCATAGAAATTTTGATACAACGAAACTGGCAAGCAACTATGAAACATTTGCAGCTTCAAAAAGCATCAAAGGTCTAAACTTTTCAAAAACAAAACGTTTTTCTGTTGTCTGGGGAGGTCGGATTCAAAATTTATTCATTGTTAATACGAGACGAATGAGAGCAGTGAGAAGAAGCTCTCGAAAAGAAAAATGAAATAAATGAAGAAAAATATATTTTCTTCATA